>VZRS01012929.1:0-87397 GCA_013398055.1 Ifrita kowaldi
GAGCGCGGGGCGCGGGCGGTGCGGATGCGGGGCTGGGCGTGCGGCCCGGCGCGGAGCTGCGCCCACCCACGCTGTAGACGAAGGGAAAAGAGAGTGTCTGTCTGCCCCTCTGTCTGTCTGTGCGGCTGCCCAGAGCAGGTGGGGCCGCGCTGTCCCTCGCTGTAGCACATGCCTGTGTGTCTGTGGTGGGGTGTGACGGGCGCCTTGCCTCCTCCTTCTCCCCGTGTAACGCCGGAGCAGCCATGGCAGGGCTCTGCCTGGCGTGTAGCGCGGGTCAGGTGTGTTGTCCGCCTGGCTAACACAGGAGGGACGGTGTGTTTATATGGGTGTGTAGGGCAGCTGGGGAGTGATGGAGGTGTGTGTTATAAAGTCGAGAGGAAAAGCCAGGGCGTGTGTCGGTGCCCAGGGCAGGGATGGGGTGTCACCGTGTGGATGCACGGGGTGCTGGGTTTGGGCGCTGTGCTGTATCCTTATGCATGTGCCGTGAGCCAGGGTGTGGCCTGGGATGTGTGTGTTTAGCAGATATACAATAGGACATGGGCGTAGTGCTATGGCTCTGTGTGGTTCTGCTGTGATTTCGGCTTCGGGTATGGTGTGTTTGTGTTGTAGCAGAGATGTGACATGGCATCGTATGTATATAGTTGTGTCTGCTTGCTGCTGTCTGGTATGGGCTTGTGCCTGTGTGTATATATAGTGAATATTGGGTGTGGCATAGTCTGTGGATATTTTTACAGGCATGTATGCTATGGGTGTGGCAAGGATTATCTGTACTTCTGTATGTACATAGCAGATAACAGGGTATGGTGTTTTGTGTGTACAGAGCAGCAGTGGCTTGTGTGTGCGAGCATGCACAGCTGTGATGCTGTGATGTTGTGGTGTGCATGCACAGATGCATTTATAATAGATTTATAATAGATTTGTGGAGTGAGTGTGGGCACAAGGTTTGTTTCACCTGTATGAAGGCACGGCATGAGATGGAGCATATGTGTGTGGAGGGTTGCAGCGGAGGAGGAAGAGTGGCTGTGGTTTGCTCTGTGGGGAGAGCATGTGGGGATGTGACACAGTACGTGTGTGCCACGAGTGGCAGGGCAGAGATGCATCAGGGTGTTTGTGAAAGGAAGATGACAAGGCATGTAAGGGGGAGTGTGTAGGGACAGGCACAGCATGTTTGGAAAGATGATTGGTTTGAGTCCTGTTTTCAATTACAACTTAATTGTCTGCTGCCTTACTGCTTCACAGTGATAGTTACAATGATAGATACAGCAAGAAGGCACAGTTGCTGGCCTTTCCCACATGGGGAAATGCAGTGTTTTCAGGCAGACAATCACTTTATGTGTATGCTTATGTGTGTGTAATGATAGTAGGTATCCTGTATCAGGTTCTGGGGAAGCGGAGGGAGTGCTCAACCTCACAAAGGGAAGAGCTATATTCCTGTGATGTTGCAACTTTTCTTCCTTTGCATGAAGGCTCGTTCATGCACTCCCTCTTTCTTCCCCTACACATTGCCTTCTGTTCCTTCCCAGTTCTAGGCTGTATTTTCTGAACCCAAACAAAGCAACCTTGAAAACTAAAATGTGAGGTGGAATAAAAATATGGATAGACTGTGTATGATTGCAGTATGCTTCTGTGTAGAATCAGTTTGGGTTTGCTTTGCAAAGGTTTTAGGATGTATCTGTTGCTGCAAGGAGGAGTAAACCTCAGTGAATGAGGCTGTGTATGGTGTAGCATTGGTGGAGTGATTGTGATGTGACTTAGTTACACATTCTGCTTCACATTAATATTCCATCAGAGAAGATGCAGTATCTTAAGTCAGTTGAATAAAATGGATTTATCTCATGTTCTAAATTTAAGGTAGATTACAGACTGAAAAACAACTAACCAAATGTTTATAAACTGCACTGGGGAGGTTCAGGTTGGACATCAGGGAGAATTTCTTCAATGTAAGGGTTGTTCGGCATTGGAATGGGCTTCCCAGGGAGACGGTGGAGTCACCATCCCTGAAGAAACTACTGGATGTGACACTTAGAGTTGTGGTTTAATTGACCATACAGTGGTGTTCGGACAGAGGTTGGACTCAAATCTTGGAGATGTTTTTCATTCCTAATGTTTCTATTATTCTATAAGTAAATATTTTCCATTTACTAAAGTCCAGGCATGGAGGTTTCCTTTGTGGTCCATTTTGACATTCTCAGTGAGATACCTGTAGCAGTCTAAACAAAGCAGATGTAGAATCTGCAAAGCAGCATTGGTGCTGTAACTGCACAGGTGAAATCTCAGAAATTATATCATCTGCTGTGCAGATTCTTATATTGGGCATCTTCTTAGTTGCACTTGACAGCTGTTAAGCTGTTACCACCATTTTTGTTATTATTCTAATATTTTTCAGATATTTTATTCAATCCAGGCTTATATTTGAATTGCTCTGTCTTATAGTGTTAGTCCTATTCAAGTTGTTCTTTCCTTCTTTATTCTTCATAGCTTCATAGGATTAATTTTGAGCAATTAGCACCAGACCTTTAAGTACAGGCAATATCAGTGTTCTTAAAAATCAGAAGGACTATTAGCTTACTGCTTGCTTATTTTGACAACAGACTGGAATATTTAGTCATCCTAGTTAAAATGAGGGATAGCATGGGGCTAGCAGATGTGGAAAGTTTAAAATAAAAGTCAGCTTTTCAGTGAAGCATGGCAACTATTTTTAGGTGAGTGTAGAAAAGTAGTACTAGTCTTGGCACTGTTACAATATTGATCTGAATCCCAGCAGAAGGCTACACATTGACAGTACTTCAGCTATTTTGTCATTTGGAAGTCAGAATAACTGCATTAATTTCATGTAAATTGTTATCAACTGGTTATTCTGGTAGTCTTTCTACTGAGTTAGAAATGCACATAAGTGGGATATGCTAAGTAGGACAAAACCAGATGAAATTGTGACACCAAAGAGTTCTCCCTCAAGCTAGTTTAGACAATAGCCACAACATTCACTCGCATTCTTTCTAATAATCTTTTTAGGAAGGCAATCCATATTCTCCATAGATTTCTGCTTTCCTTTTTTTTCTGTTTTAACCACTCCATGTGTTTTAAGACAATGCAAGAACTGTTACAATTTCTGATCATACTTGACCTGTGTATTTTGAGTGACTTGGTGTGAATGTGATAGGGCTTGAGTCCAGCTGTTTGCCTGAGCTTTTACAAAACAGCTTTCCCACTTGAACTTTTAACACAGCGTGGGACATTCTCATTGTTTGTAAAGCTTCTGAGAAGGAAGGTTGTAAACACAGAGTAACTTCTAAATGGTGAAAATCAGTTTTGCATTCTTAAAAATGCAGAAAAACATATACGTAAGGCATTAAGAGTATAATGATGAACTTAAAATTCACGACATACTGGTATCTCCTCTGTCAATTCAGGTTTTTTTTCAGGATCAAGAAATTACTTGCGTGTCTCTCAAAGCTTAATCTAATTGTTCTTCAGACTGAAGAACAAATAGTTTGTAAAGATCAAACATTTTTCTCAGCCTAATTTTTAAAGGAAAGTACTGTACTATAAATGTCTGAAAATCTGTGTATATAGTGTGATTCTACAAGACTGTGTGAAACCAAATGGATTATTTTTGTGATGAGATTACTTATAATTTGACTACAGTCCCTGTGAATCATTTTGTGGTGGAAGCTGCCTTAGATTCTATTTCAGTATGTCTCTGTAGAGTCTCAAAGTTACTTGAGTGGTCAAATGAGAGTATCTTTCTCAGCTGTTTTGAATTTAGTCTTTTGCAACTTACATTTGAGTGTTTGATACTTAAGGTGTTTACCTGGTCAAGGAAAAACAAGCACAGGATCTGTAAGATGCTTAATTTTTGCTGTCTCAAATGAGCTCCCTCATCTGCCCCCACGCCCTGAACCAAAACAGAACAAAACTGTCCAGACAAAATTACAGCATGAATTTAAATGTTTAGATGGATTTAAATAATTTCTGTTGGGTACTGGGAAATGCAGCAATGGTTGATACAGGGGCACTTCAACTGACAAAATCACCTATAGCCAATTTCTTGAGGGATTCCCCCTGAGTTTTCATCTTTGCATTGGAGGAACCACTGCTAGAGGAGGACTGGAAATTTGCCCTTTTCTGGACTTGTGCATTTATGACTGTTTGTAACTATGAATTCCTGCTGTGTAGCCCACAAGAAAGTACTCAAAATTTGGTATCAAGCTGCAGCACTTAAAATATTTGCCATACATCATGTTATACTCTTCTTTTTCTATTCCATTGTTTTCCAGTGTTCTCCTTGGTAGGCAGAAGGAAACAGTACATTTGGTTTTCATTGGATTTGATTGCTGTTCAGCTGGTTAACCAGTATGTTCTGTAAATTTAAATCAAGGAGACGAGGACATCATCAAGTCTGCATTAATGTGAAACTCTACCAGTATGTCAAGTTTGTACGTCTTCAGAGGTTGAAATTGAGGTCAGAGCTTCACAGAGAAAAGCTATGATTTCCATATCATAGCTTGATGTTACGTAGTAGTTATATAAATATTAAGAGGCAAAATGTCTTAAGTGTGCTTGTAGATTATAGTCTATTTTCAGAACTACTTCTGGAACAAAAGTATCAAGATAATTTTATTTCTGCAGAAATTCAAGAAATGTACATTTTGGCAAATACCGAATGTCCAGTTTCTCTTCTAAATCTCAACCTATTACCTTTCTTGGAACAGTTTGAAAAAGATGTTTTGGAAATGCTACTATGATGCTATTTCCTTTGAAGCCAAGTGTAATTACTGCTTGTAACCATGAAGAGGTACCTAATTTTGTCTCTTACAATTGAAAGCTTTACATATATGGCAGCTTTTATTAATTATGCACTACATATATGGCATGTGTAGCCACAGTGCAGATTTTTTTTTTTTCTGGTTCATTTTCTAGGGAGATTTGCCCTGCAGAGATTTGCCCTTCATAGTAAAGATTTCATGCTCAGTACTAGGAAAAACCTCAGTTCTGACATAGTGTTTATGAGGCAGATCAAGCACTGCTTCGAAATGGCTTTGTAGAAACTATAGAGCCATTCCTGTAATAAGCCACACCTTTTATGTCTCAAATATGTTTTTGAAGAGCAGTTATGGAGGGAGAATATTAGTACTCAAAATTTCTGTTTCACAGGTGCTTAGAACAAGGGTTCTGACTGCTTCAACCATGCAGTCAGTACTTAAACTGTAATTTCATTTACAGTTTGAGCTAAGTGCAATAAGAAGAATTGCCTTTCTGGATATGAGATTGCGTGACTGGAGGGAGGACTCTGTCAGTTCAAATTAGAATGGTGCAAACTCCTGGGGAAATGGACCTGCAGAAGAATCTCCGTGTGAACACTCCAGGAGGATTTCAGGTCTCTGTTGTCGTGCCATCAGCCTGTTAGTTTGTGTGCTGATATTGAAGACTGGGAATAAAATTTAGCCATATGTATGTCAGTAGAAACAGCTATATGCAGAAGTGGGGATTCAGAGGAGTTTTGAAAGGTGTTCTCCTAAGGGCTTGATGAATCTGTGATGTGGATTAAATTTGGATGGCTGAGACTGAATGGCTATCCCTAAGCAAGCATTGCTACATTGAAATGAATGGACACTAACTTTTCTCTTGGACTGTTTTTTTTCAGAAACATGTCATGTTCTGAATGCCTTTGAGAACGTGTATTTATAGCATGGTTCTACAAAATTGCATGACACCAGCTGGATTATTTTTGTGGTTACACAATTTGTAATTTGAGCACACAGTCCTTGTGGATGTTGTGATGGAAACTACCTTAGAGTCTTCTCCAGTATTTCTGCTTAGAGTCTCAAAGTTACTTGAGTGGTCAAAGAAAAGAACCTTTCTCAGGTGTTTTGAACTTAGGCTTTTGCAAATTCCTTTTGAGACTCTGCTTGATGCTTAAGGAGGGATTTGTCATTTACCTGGTCAAGAAATACAGAATCTGTATGATGCTTAATCAACATTGTGAGGGGCTACTTTGTACCCTTGTGATGGGTTACAGGCAACCACTGCTTCATCCATCTGATTTTAATATTCTGCCATTCTCACATTAATTAATGAGTCTGTTACTCTGAGAGCCCATAAAGATGATGATATGGGTTTCCCCATACTCCACTTTAAAGTACTTTATAGATTAGACTGCTAATTGAATGCTTTATTTTAATTTAGTTCTTTTAGGAATGATGTCTAAATGCATCATCATGTACTGTTTGGAAGGGTATAATCTTAAAAGACGAGTAATGGATAATTATCTGAAAAAGGAAATATTCAGTCATTATTTTTTTTGAGAGAAAGCAAATTGAAGGAAAGATTTACCAGTCAGTATATGACTAACAGATGATGAGGATAAAACTTCGTCAAACCTGTTTTTTCAGCTCTCTGCGTATGTTTAGAGAATATATGGGGATACAATTAACAGCTTTTTCCAAATTTCTTAGTGTTTAAACGGTGGTTGTTGGATTTTTTTTTTTTTTCTTTCCTGATCTGAACTAATCTGTAGCCTCAGAAGATTAGGTAAGGAATAGTTCATTTTTCTATGTGGTTCCAGGTTCATTTTCCCATCTCTGGTAGTGGTTAGAACACGATGCCTTGAAAGGCAAATGTGAGCTGGGTGCACCTGAACGAAGGGTTAATCTTCCACGTAGCTCCTATCTCGGAGTAACATGGGAAAAGCAGAGCTTGCAAGCCTTTTTTGCCAATAATAGTGTAATGGCTCTTTTTTTCAGTGAGGTCTTGAATTGAACATGTTTTCTGCCATGCTGGCTACCAAACACCAGTTACCTGACAGCTAGTATTGTTAAAATGTTATCTTTCAACTGAATTTTAGGCCTGCAAGTAATTAGGTCAATCACTAATTCTGCAAACCATTGGATTTCCCCTTTTTAATGAGCAAAAATAGTAACTATCACACTAGAGTCAGATGGTTGATGGCTCTTCGGTGACGTGGTAGGAGACAAGGCTGAGTGTTGCATCAGAGTATGGGCATCTCAGCTAACAGGTCAGGTTAACCTGTTAGACTGTAATACCCTGGCTGCTTGCAGGAATGAAGCCGTACTCTTTGAAAGGCTTGGTTGGTGATTTCCAAATATGTTGTTGGCAATAGGTCACTGCCCTTGTGAAAAACACACAGGAAAGGGTGATGTGAGCTGTCTGAGCAACTGAGGATGGGCTAGTGTGCTCGAGACAGTAGGAAGGGCAATCTCCAAGCACCTCCTGCTCTGCACTGGGAGGCACTTGAGTTGGAACAGCCAGAGGCCTCAAGGTAGAGTTGTGCAGCTGTGGACATCAGCTCTGAAGTTCACAAATGACCTTGATCTGTCACCCAGTAAGAACAGGGCCTTGCAGAGCCAGGCTGATGCCCTCCAGTAAAATGTGAATGATGTGGTATGAATACCAGTGCTGGCAAAACAAGAATGATGGCTCTTCTGGAAGAGAATCAAGCCGCAAAGTGGGCAGTGTGGCCAGCTGCTTCTGCCTGGAAGGTTTTATTATGTTGGACAGCACTTATTCTGGGGAGATTTTAAAAGCATTATGGCCTTTATAAGCTGCCTTAGGTCATTGGAAGGCATTAAGGAAAAGCAGAGATGTGCTCAGGTGCACTTGTTCTTCTCTGAAGGTGAGCCTTAACTCTTTAAGATGACCAGCACCATAAGAACAGAAGTATTTGATATGAGATGTTGCTTTTGTTCAGTCAGTTTGTCATCACAGTGTTAGAAGAGAAAATACCCCAAGGAAAGATCAGTGCGAAAGATTCAGGGGGTATCTGGCAGCAAACAGGAAGCTATAAGGCTACTGAAGACCATGTCCTGGGCTCTAGTAGTGTGTGTCCAAAGGGAAGAAAAGGTTAGCAACCACAGCAGACCAGGAAGGCTGGATTTTAAAATGCACAAAGGCAAAGTCTGAGCCAGAGCAGGGTGAGCAGCTGGAGCATAGGAATGAGAGCCTGGAGGGCAGGCAATGTCTGTGAGCTGAAATAAAAGATTTTGCCAGTCTGTCTCTGCTGTAGACAAGCTTGGTTCAAGATGGGGTTGCATTTCAAGGTTCACTTTGGTGTGTCATAATTTTTATTGATTATACAGGAAGCTTTACCGTGGGTTCTAATTTAGCAGCAGTCCTGTGCCATCAGCTGTTGTGTCTTTGATATCACTTATTTCAGTTCTGTTGGCAATGTATGTCCTGTCTAACGCTCCTTTTGTTGCCTGGATACGGCTACGTTTTGCCACTTGCATGGTGTTAAATGATTCTGCCTGTCTGCCTGTCTGATGCATTGATTGTACATTTCTGGAGGAAGGCCTAGCTAGCAGCAATTCTCGGAGCATTAGAGAATTTTATATGTTTGTACTAGAGTGTAACGTGGGATAATCTGAAATTTGTGGTAAAGGAAGGTTGTTTTACCTCTTCTTCCTCCTCCATTTTTGTGGTGTATTTAAATAGAGAGCTTTTTAGGATGCCATTCATTACTTTAGTTTGCTTGTGAGCTGCTCTGGGTAGCAAAGCCAATCTGGTGGCTTTCCTACCACTATGGCACCATGAGCTTTCAGTAGCATGGTTAAAAGAAAATTGCACAGGCAACAATTAGGTGTCTCAGCTGAGGAGGAGAGATAAGCAGCAAGCTGCTGGGTTTTGTGTTTGGCAACAAAAATCTGCACGTCAAGGTACTGAATAAAAAAATTTTAGAAGATTTGGTTTTATCATGTCTATTAACACATGGATAATACTTAATAAAAATTGTTCTTGCCAGTGAAAACCTGAAAGACTTGATGCTTTATACATATGGCTGAGTTTACAGTTTAAGTAGAATCTGTGCACTGTCAACCATAGAAGGGAAGGAAATATATGATTCAATTCCAGCCTCCTGTCTCCTTTGGTGAAAATGACCCAACGTTGGTTTTTTTTTCCCTGAATTGATAAATACTTCAGCCTTATTTTCAGTATATATGCCATTAGCTGATGATCTTTAGAGTCTTTCACAGTTCATCTTCCCCAAACCTACTCTTGCCCATAATTCCTTTAGCATGCTACTAAGCAAGGCTATTTTTGAGAGTCTGGGTTTTTAATAACTTTTGATTTGAAAAGTTGACAGGTTGAAAGTCCTTATCTACTCTGATTTCAGTGGAAATTAAATACATAAATATCTCTGTGGAACTGAGCCATAATGGATGAGCTGCTAGCAAAACTGTTTCATCTGTTAAGAAAATAGTCCTCTTCAATAGAGGACTGAATGACAACTGAAATTGCATTGTTAAAAAAAATATAAGGGCTATCACCAAAATTAGCAGTATAACCTTATTTTGATCTTGAAATAACTCTGTCAGAAAAGATTTCTTCATCTCATTAATTCTGGTGAAAACAGGAGACCTTTATCACTAGCTGTTAGAACAGAAGAGATTAATGTGCTGCTTTCAATGGTGGCAGGCTAACTGTGGTGTACCAAGAAGTTACGTTCTAGGACTAGTGGCAATTAGTATGTTTAATAATATGGAAAGGGAATTAAAATGAGGAGATTATCCTTTTTGGGTTTCACAGATTTACACAATGGATGCTTTATTTATATAATAAAGAGATTTTTAAAAAGTGTAGTTGCTAAAGAAATTTAATGTATGAAAGTATCAGGTAATTTTTAAAGAAAATACTCCCTTTTTAGCTCATTAAGTGCAGTGAAGATATTACCAAGAGAGGTCAGTTAAGGAATGTAAGAAATGGCTCAAGATTCATGTAATAAGCAATTACAGTTTTCTCTTGTGGATTTTGTCTTGTGTTATTTCTTCTCACAATTCTTTTAAGAATGTAGAGATCTCTGTCTCTTCTTGTATTTACAGGAAATTTAAAACTGGTTTTAGAGTAACATTTATTACGTATGTTCAACCTCATCCTTTTTCCACGTGCACAGATTTGTCTGTTGTATTTGGGGATTTTATACAGTTAAAACCATACTTTTGTGGAGTTTGAGATACCCTGTCATTAACGCAGTCAAACTTCCTACCAAATACAAAAGCAAAGAGAGCAGAAATACTCTTTCTACATTCAGGGTATTCTTAATTGTTATTTTGGATTATTGTGTACAGGTGTTTTGAGGGCATGTCGTTGTCAGCACGATCTTCAAGTGAAGAAAAAAGATCATATTTGACAAGAATACTAGAATATTTTTTACTGTGATTGAACACTTCCTTAACTGAATGTTTTTGGTGGATTTTTTTTTAATAAATAGAAATGGCAAACTAGAGGTTATGTAATAAAAATTAAGTAAAAACTAAAAAGAACTGTGCATGAGTGTACTAGGGGTTTTGCTTCATTAATGGAAGTTTCAAATGATCAGGAACTGTTCTTCATTAATGGACATTGTAAATTATCAGAAACTGTTCAATCAATGAATGTATTGTCCTGTTTGCACCTTCTGTCTTTTCTCTCTGCTTGCATGCATTTCAAATCATGTTACAAATGTTTATCTAGAAAATGACTACTCCAGTTGTCCCGTGTCTGTTCTCTATTTGGGGGAAAACTTATTGAGGAGCCTTTAAAGCAGCCCCTTTCTTCTTCTGAGATGCAAATGCAGTATGGCTCTAGAGGCTAATAAACTTTCACAGATTAAAAGAGTACTATAAAGAGATGCTTTCCTTTTTCTAGATGTGCTTATTCCATAATAATAATACTTTATTATATGAGAACTGCTGCTAATGTATACAAGAATTCATAAAAGTTACTTTTTGAGGGAAAACAGCTTTGAATGTGTTTGTGGCCTCGTCTGTGGCTGGTGTAGCAGGCATGGTACTTTGTGTGGATGGGCAGGTCACACACTTCTCATAGTATGTAGTAAAAGCTGTGTTTTTTCCAGTTTTAACTGGGATTCCTAAATGAACCATATTGGTCAGATATGCTGTCACGTATTCAAAACAGTTTGTCCGTCCAGCTTTAACTTTAGAACTATCTTACATAAACATAAAGATTATAAGCCTTTTTCCTAAGAGCTGCTGGTTTGGTTGTGGGTTTAGCTTTTCAGCTTTATCTCAGTAGGAGAATACTTACTAGTGTGCTATGATTTGTAGCAATTTCACTTTTGTTGATGAGTAGTTGGAAATACTGTTTAACACAAAGAGCTATAATGCGTGCTCAAGTCTTTAGAGTAACTTCCCTCATACCTTACTAACTCAAATCCTGTGTTATCCTCACAGAGTGAGCATATGTGTGTGTGTGTGTGTATATATATATATATATCTCAATGTTACTGTATTCTTGAGAATCTGTGGTGTAAAGAAAAAAAGGATAGATTTTTTTTTTAATATAGGCAGAGTGACAGCACTCATGTAAACTAGTAGCAGTCTGCAAAGTGGCTTCATTTAAAAATATATACATGTACATGCCTGCTAGATGATGTAACTTTTGAGGAATTATCTGCAGCTATAGAATAATTTAAGTTAAAAGAGGACTTCTAGGTCTGTGATACTGAATGTTCAGATTCTGAACCAAAAATAATGAGATCTAAGTTCACTTGTCTGTTTTGCCACTGACCTTGTGTGCTGTCACGGGGGTGACATCCTTTTTTTTGTGGCTTATGTTTCCAACCTGCAATATACAGGAATGTTTCCTTACCTGGCTCTTTAGTGATCTTAACTTCTATGAGGATGGCATATGTCCATTTTTTCTGAATGAGTTCTGCAGTGAACACAATTGGCATATGACTGTTCTTAAAAAAACCTCCTGATATATGCTATTGTTTTCAGACAGTTTTCAGCTGCAAGCTTTGAGCAGCATGTAATATAAAAATGGCACGCATGTGGGTAATTCCTAAACCTATGAGTTGTCAAAGTCAGAAGCAGTCAACCAGTTCTAAAAATGTTGTTGATGTACATTGTGTGTTTCAGCCTAAAGGCTGAAAATATCAGCAGCAATGGGTATTGGATGTAAAACAGCCAGAGCAAAGCTGAACCTATGGTCAGTCATGTGGAACTGCTTAAAGCCAGTGTCTCTTTTCTGAAGGAGCTAGAATTGTCCTGTTGAAATATACATTCATAGTTGTTTTATGCTTTGAGTATCTGTAGTCCCTAGTCTGTGAATAAATGTGCTGCTCCGGTTGCCAAAAAAGGAAGCTTGATTAAACTTGTCAGTCCTATTGAAAGTTGACAGCTTTATTGTCCTTAGATGTGGGGATAGCCATGCACAGAGGTAGTGGGTGAAGAAATCTGTGTCAAAATTGAAAAAGTAGTGTGCAGTTAAACTTGAAATCAGTCTAGGATGTACTGGAAGAGAAAAAAGATACTTGGCAGCAGCCAGGAGGTTTAAGTTTTCAAATCTTACGGTATTTTATATTTTCAAAATTCCCAGATGTGTAATTTTTGCTGTCTCCCTTCTTTTGTGAAGACAGAGCCAAGCTTATACTTGACTTTTTTTTCATTATTTGCTTTTATGGACCTTTATTCAGATCCACCTTCCTTTTTTCTTTTTTTCATTTTCTTTTTGACCAAGAAGCAAAGCAAATAGTTTCCAAGTATTCAATGTGTGTGGATGGTAGGATGAACAAAGGGTGATAACCCTGACGTCAGTAACAGCATATGCTTAATAAAGGGAGAAGATTGCTTCCTGTTGTTTTCATGTTTTGTGTGATTTTCATATTTACCTTTCAGCATTCAGAAAACTCATCTATTTTGGATCCTTCTTCCTAGTTTTTGTTTCTGGTATTATGGACAGCAAATTGACTCCATAAAGCTCTTCTCTTTACACAGGAAATGATTGCTTGTGACTTTGGCATCTTCCAGTCTTTGCCATGGTTCCTTAAATTCTAATTCACCTTCTGTTTTTTTTATTGCTGTGTTCCTCTGGTAAAATTTCTCAAAGGCAAATATTTAGATTAAGTAGTAAATCTGGTCAACATCTTTGTTTTAGTCTTTCTATTTAGCAATTGACTGTATAACCTTAGTATTGCCTGCTTTTTTCCTTGAGCATTTTCTTTTCGTCTCTTGTTTTTTTTCCTTCGTATGTGTATCAATAATATGAAGTTTGGGTGAGATATGTTTTCAGTTTTTCTTGTAGCATTTTGTGACATGCTTACTTTGCTTATATAGCCGCTGCTGCCCTATCTGTGGCACTAAATTCTTTAAATGTGTAGATAGTTATATTTTATCCATATTCACTTACCTGGGCCAAAGTATTTGCACTGTAGACAGTGCAAAGGCGGGGGACCTGAATAACTGGAAATGCCCAGTTTGTTTTCTGTAATGGGACAGTTTTAGCACTGTGCAGCCAGTGTGTGTTTGTATGTGTCTTGCTATTGCTTAAAGTTTCACTACTGCTTAAAATACTTCTTTGTGGAGTGTAAGTGTGCTTGTTTCATGATTAATAAGTTGCTCCACAATTTTTGTGTGGCTAAATCTTAGCACTAGGGAAGAGCAGGTATATGTGGGGGAGTGGCTTTATTTTGTACACTGAAATAATTTAATATTATTGACAACTAACATGTTGAAAACTTGATATTAACAGTAATTTAAGAGAATTAAGCACCTGAGTAGAAGGTGAATAGCCTCTTTAAAAGATGTTTTACTTGTTGGTTTTTAAAATAGTGTTTTTTCTTTCTGTTTCTAGGTTTTCTCAAATAATGATGAAGCCCTTATTAACAAAAAACTACCCAAAGAACTTCTGTTAAGGTAATTCTACATGACATTGTGTAAAGAGTGAAAACCTAAGGATTGTACGTTGCTTACGTGTCTTACAAGCTATCAAGTGCTATTCATTCTTTCTTAAATCCTCTTGAAATAAATAACAACACATCTGATTTAGTTCTTGGAATTCTTGAGCTTGTTGCCTTGATTTGTTTTAATGTGTTCAAATTATAATATACTGTGGAAGATGCCATTTAATTGTGATTTTTGACTTGCATGTCAGAAGAAGAAGTGAAATAAAAAAACTTTGGTGTACCAAGTAGTCAGCTCTTCCACACTGCACAAGCTTTTATATCTGTCTGAAGAGCCTAAGTCTTTAGTGTAGTTCACACTCTTTGTGCCGTGAACTTTATTATAACAAAATAAAATACTAATTCAATGTCAGAGCTTCCAAAGAAGTCACTGCAGTGAAAAGCTCTATCTATTACCATTACTGGCAGTCTGTGTTATATAAGGTAGAAGCAACAGAGGGATCTTTCTTATAGTAGTAGTTGGGTTACTCATAAATTTTATCAGCTTAGTGGTGTGTGAGTAGATCATCTTTGCAAAAGTTACCTGGAACTCCAAGATCCATAAGTTCAGCCCATGACTGATGGATGTCTTCACACTCTCATATGGTTGAAAGTTGATTTCAAGCAAAGTATAAACCAGCTGCCAAATGTGAAGCTATTGCTTGGTTGGATGTGGCCACTTCAGAGCTGGAACTGAACCAGGTCAGCAACGTCTTCTGTACCTACACAGAGGTTTTGTTATTGACTACTCCTTAAGGTGAAAGAAAAAAAAAAAAATGTTTGCTTGTGATGGTGCAATTACAGTTTTTAGTGGTAGTGTTACTAAAATTGAGCTGATGATTTTTTCTTGATATACTGAAGAGATGTTTGGGTCAGCTTGCATGTATGTCACTGCTTCCAGTCTGATCTGAAGTGGAAGAATGTCTCAATGGTATTTTGCATCTTGTGCCCAAAGAAAATGCTCCTAAAAACATTGTGCCTATCACAATGCTCTTCTCAATGGTATTAAAAAAGCAGACTGTTGGAAGGAATTGAATTTTAAAAGGTTCTTCATTTTTGTTGAGAAACATTCCATATGGTGGCAGACTGTAAATTAGACTCTTAGAACTGTTTAAAAAATGTGATTAAAAGAGACATGTCACTGAATGATGCCCAGAACAGAAATTCTCACACATTTGCTTTGTTGCACTCAATGCCACACATGAACCATAAGATAAAAGTCAATGTAGGATGTTGCCTCCTTAGCTAAAAATCATGATCTGCAAGCACTTCTTTTCTAACATTACAACTCTCCCAATATTTGTGGAAATTAGTGTCCTTTTCACTGTTACAGATGCTAAGTATCTGATTTATGTAATTGAACAGAATTTGTTGATATGGTTTAGGCAGTGAAAAGTATCATGCACTGAGATAGTCAGGACATCTTCTTTTGCAGCATCTTTCTTATGAGAGAGGCTGAGGGAGTTGGGCCTGTTGAGCCTGAAAAGGAGATGACTGAGGGGAGCTCTCATCAATGTTTATCTGTACCTGAAAGGAGGAGCCAAGAGGATAGAGCCAGGCGCTTCTCCGTGGTGCCCAATAATAGGACAAGAGGCAACAGGCAGAACTGGAACACAGGTAGTTCCACTTCTTTTCTATGAGGGTGACCAGGCACTGGAGCAGATTGCCTGAAGAGGTTGTCAGAGCCTCCCTCGCTGTAGATATTCAAGAACCATCTGGATGCAGTCCTGTGCCATGGGCTTCAGGATGACCCTGCTTGAGCAGGGAGGTTGGACCAGATGACCCCCTATGGTCCCTTTCAACCTGACCCATTCTGTGAGTCTCTGATTTTAAAGAATTCAGCAGGAAAAAACCCACAAACGAACAAGTCAAAGTAATTAGACTCTACCAGAGGCTTAGGTGTTTGTTCTTATATTCAAGATAGCTTCTTACAAAGCAATGTGAAGGATGTGTGGGCTTATCTTGGATTTGACCAACTGAGGAAGCGGTGCAGCTAATCCCTGCCGCTATGCTGTCTGAAGAAGCCTTTTGCACGGCTGAAAAGCTTTGTGGGGCTGAAACAGCAACATAAAATATCCCAGGCCAAGCATACACGGAACTGATTCAGCCAAACATCTATTTTTTGTGCACATATGTCCTTTCTGCAATTGCACAGTGATTTACTAAAGTAGTGTTGCAGATGTAGCTAGAAGAGTTGATGATCTGAGAAACTGAACTGGGACTGTCAGCTTTCTCAATAAAGAACATGATGATCTCATGCTGAATGCTGGGACTGGGTCTGCTCTGCCAGAGAGAAATAAAGTGCGTATTTCATTATACCCACAAGATTGTGCTGATCACCAGGGTTTTGGAATGGAGTGGAAGGGAATGGGTGGGGAGGTGCTCTGTAAACCTCCATTTGAAATTGTACTGCTGCAGGGACAAATTCACAAGGCCAATGGCAGAGCATGTTAGAGAGAGGGACATGCATCTGGGTTCTCATCCCTGCAGAGTGTAGATACCTAAGGAGGTTTCAGGGCACAGACGTGCCTCTCTAAAGGTTTATCATTGGGGAATTTGTTTTATGAGCCTGCACGTAAAGGCTTTTGTAAGACTGAATGCCTTTTGACTCCTGAAACAGTATGTGCTAATGCTGCAACATGTTTTAAAACTGTCTTGCCCTGTGGTTATGACAGGAGAGTTGAAATATTGCTGCACTGAGTGTAATTAATATTCTAATTATTTTTCATTTATTAGCTATGCAGCCTACCTTTTAATTAAAAGGAGAGTAAACCAGTTGCACTGGAAACATTTTGTTCACAGAACTGGAACTGAATAGTAAATACCACTGAAAGTGTCATCAAATGCACTTAGTTTGCTGTTTGCTTGTATCAGATGTGTATGAAAACTGTTAGAAAGCACTACAGTTGGACTTGTGGGAAAAAGGTGATTAATAGCTTGTTACAAATATCTGGAAATTAAATGTAAACACAGTTTCTTCTGTTGTCAGAATTGGTTTTGTTCTCATTTGCATCAAATATTTAAATTTATGTAATCTGGCTATAACAAGCAGTCAATCCAATTTTTTCCTCTAAAATTGAAAAACTTTTTCCTGATGATAGACTTACAAACTAAAACCACTTTGAAATTCATTCATAGAATAGTGTTGCTATACTTGCATGCTCTAAAGTTGAACAAAGGAAGTCCTTGGTCTTTTACTGCAGTTCATCATCATCATTATTAATATTATGATTGCAATTATTGTTACTATTACTAATGTAGCAACCAGAATTATATTGGAAGGTTTTCAAGCCAGTGTCACGTCTGTTGCACATTTTCTGTGGAGTATCTAATATGCTTGTAAATACATGGTTGGGACCCCCAGTTTCTCAGGCACGAAACTCATTTGAAAGGGTAAGAAACCAGAGATTATTTGGTCCTTCTCAAGTAGACCCAGATAACTGGGCAGAGGAGGAAGAGGATTTCTGATTAATATGGACAGTGGTGGTTTTGAAGAAGACCCTTGTTTGCAGGCGCCAGTTATACTTTGAGGTTGGTAGTATAGCTTGAGTGGAGAGAGGGAGGTATTTAATTTGTAACTTTTTCTGGTTTATGGACATTTATTTTTATTGGTAGTACTGGAGTATATTTTTACCTGTGAAAGAAATGGTCTGCTTCTAAAAACTTTTTTTTGTAGTATTCATACTAAAGGAAAAACTATCACCCCTGTTAGCTGTTGCAGTGCTATTAGTTTGCCAGTTGGCAAGGAATGCTCTTTCCCATCTGCTATTACATATTGCGAGAATAAATGCTCAGTTGTGTGATGTTTAAGTAAGAATTGTGTGGTGATGTTAAATATCATGTCATTTAAACAGTTTTTGGATGATTGTGGCTTTATTTTTTTTTTCTTAGCCTGTGTGTTATGGGAAAGCATCAATTGAATATACAGAACATCACTGTAGAATTGCGTTGGTGTCTGGAATTCATAAACCCATATCTGTCATCAGGAGAATCAGAAATCAAGTCAGGCTAATACAGTTTTAATGGTAACTTTTCTAGTAAGACCTCACAACCTTTAAGTGGCTCATCTTTGGTTTTGATTCATGTAAATTGCTGGGGAAAAACCCTAGAACAATGGATTATTACAGTTACAGGGTGAATTTAAAAATAATTTGAAACAAAAAAAAAAGAAGTATATGTAATTAATGTTAGAATGCTCTGACAATAGCTTTTTTTCCTTTCTTTTTTTTTTTTTGGTGTTTGATAAAAAGTGATAATGCACTTTTTAAAAGGGAAATACAACCAGTACTTTTGGCATGTAGAAAGATAGATAGCATTTGTTCATTTGTATTTTAACTGCTAATGTTCTGTACTTTTGTTTTACAAAAATGGTAAGCTTAGGGAACAGAGATGTTTGTTCCTTTCTGCCACTTAAACCGTTTTCAGTTCCTTTCTGCCTACAAAGTACGAGCTTCATAAATTGTACCAAAAATATAGAAACTATTGTGAGTTCTGCTGTAAACCATACTTTTTGAGTGCATGTACTTAGGAATAGATGTTAGCCATCAGTCTCAAAATTTGAGTGTTCAATTAGATTTGGAAGATGATAAGCAAAGTTTTGAGACTGAAATTAGGAGAGGAGCCCAGGAGTGGTGTTCCAGCAGCAGCTCTTCTTTTAGGCAGGAACATGCAGCTTGTGAGTTTAATAATGAAGTATAAGTTTTCATGTTTCTATTCTTTGTTTTTATTACTGCACCCTGCTTTTTGCTGAGCTTTTAGTGTGTTCATTGTTGTAGAGAAAAAGTTACTGAAAGCTTAAAACTGGTGAAGTCAAACATAGTATTTGATATATTTGAAGTGATGCTTTACCATCTGCGTGCTTGAACGTGGCAGAAATAAATAAGAAATACAGCAAAGACTACAATAAGAAATTGTCATGATGCCATGGGTATTTCTTAACTAGGTCCTGGAGGTACTCGGATGGCCGACAATTGCTGTAAAATTTGGCTGCTGTATCTTAGCATACAGAGTACTGACTAGTGAGTCAAAGAACTGAAAAATATAAAGCTTTTGTCTGGGGCAGTTCTTGGTAGGTAAGAATTTTGTAAGCAGAAAAACAGTATATGTGTTTTGAAGGGGAAAGGAAAAAACAATCTGTCATCTCAGATATGATTCATTTTCCCCACTACAAGGATTTGTATAATTAAATAGGGATAGCTGAATAGCTGAGACCGCTGTTTAGTGTTTGACAGTCTCAGGAAAATGTTCCAGTTCTATAATGCACATGCAGTCTTTCATTTTGATTTTAGAGTGTTTTGCAAGTCTTCAAAGTCCTCTATAGTAGTCTGCCAAACAATTACAGTTGAACTATTTGGAGTTCAAATTGATACAAATATTTAAACTATTCATACAGATTATGAACTGAAGTGATTGTATAGGAGTTTCTTATGAGAGCAAGACTTGTGTATATTTTCGCAAATCTGTGGCTTTTGTAAAGCAAATTCTAATAGTGCCTCATACAAGTAAGTTTCATTAAGTCTTTTAATTTAGAATGCCTGAAATGCATCTGTCCAAAGAATTAGTGCAGAGCAGCACTAATTCACACTATTCAATATAGTGTGAGTATCCTTTAAATGTTTACTAACTAGAAATGTGGAGACTAACATTGAAGGAAGCAGAAACAATGCATCTGATGACAGCATAATATCAAATCCTGACTCACTTCTGTGGAATCATATATTCATTTCCAGTGGTCCTTACCTTCAAAAAAGTGATCAGAAAGTCAACTGAGTAAGTGATCTGAATGAGCCGCAGGCCCAGGTCATGGACAAGATAAAGCCTTTGGAAATTAGTTAAATATTTTGGTCTTCAGCCAGAGAAACAACAGAATTATAATTATTTTAGGACTATATAAGATATACTGAGTTGTTTCAGAAACCTTATGTTCTTCGGCAGCAATTTACAAAATAAAGTCATATTATCAATGCTATTTTTGTTTTAACATTATTTATGTAATGTTGCAATGTATAGTCATTTAGTTTCTCTGTATCTTCAGACTTCAAGGTAGTGTATCTAACTTCAAATAGACACAGACATTGCAACAAGTTGCCATCTTCTGATTAATCGTCTTGTGTTAGAAAAATTTCCTTTTATTCTGGAGAAGGCTAGGGTTTTAAAACTATTTTAAAACTTTCGAGTGACTTATATTCAGGACAGAACTTGCGGTCTGCCTGAGGAAACTAAAGACTCAATCAATGCTTGGTGGTCAGCATATCACTTCAGAATGTGGAGAAGGTCTCGTGTTGAGCTTTTTTTTTAATACTGCTACATGCATTGTTTGTCTGCTTATGATATTCTTACCAAGATCAGTTCCAGATGCAAGTTTATATTTTTCAGTTCTTTGCCTCACCAGTCGGCACTTTGTACGCATTTTCTGGCCTCTTTGTACGAGATGCTAAACATTTGCAAGTGATTATATGAACAATTCAGTTTGGCCTTTTGAAATTGGAGTAGGTAGCTGCCATCTTCTGTTTAGTAGGTTTAAGTGGTTTGGTTTTGTTCACAAACAAGTGCCAGTGTAAGCTCAAAGCGGAATGTTTTGGGCAGAGATATTTCAGATGGAATTCCTTTAAAAATGTGAGTGAGAGGCTTGAAGAACAGAGGCAGAAAATTTCACACTGGTGCTCTTGTATGCTGTGTTAATGAGGAAGAGGAGATTTGGAAGTGGAAGAGGGGTTTTATTGTGTCAAGGTGCTAAGTAAGATTTGTAAATTTTGAAAAGGAAATATTTTCTTTAATGTTTCTGCTTGAACAATTGGGGCTTCCTTATAAATGGAGTGCTTCAGCTTTACTTGGTTCAAGTTACAGGTATTATCTCTCAGTAAGAACATGCTTGTGACAAAGGATTAGTCACACTGGAACAAACAAAAGTAAATAAGCATTTGAAAGAAGGAGTAACAGCTAAAGGGGATATAGCAGTGACTTACACAACCCGTGGAATTGTACTTCACCATTTATTTCGTTTCATTTTGTTTTTCTTTTATTTGCTGCTAAACCTCTTTTTGGAATCTCATATTTAATGAAGACTTAATTCAATTTAGAGCTTTATTTACCTTGAAACTGGAGTTTATTTAAACTCAGTCTCTTAATTCGTTCATTATCTGAACTAAATGTTCAGAAGTATTAGTGATATAATGAAGACTGCTTTTTATATGGAGCTATGGGAGGCAGAGGGGGAAATGTTCTTCCTCATTTCCCTGTGAATAGTGCCATCAAAGAACAAAAGGCAGTCAAAAAATACTCTTACTTTATAAAAAGACAAAAAATTCTTAAGTATTGGTGCTGGACAGTTTAAATAGACAACCATACATAAAAATACTTAGACTTTTCTGGTCTGTAATTAATGAAGTATTTACAGGAGAGGTGAGTATTATCTGTGTGTTCATGATGCAGACACAGACATCAGGAAGAGAAGCCTTTTGTTCCAGATCATCCTCCAGGCCAGTAGCAGAGCTACAGGTTGGATCAAGTCTACTGAATCCTACTGCAGCAACTAAGCAAAGTATGTAACATCTGTGGCAGTAATGATCTTGGTTTATGGAGCATCCCTAGGCTGCATGTCACCAGTGCATCACATTATTCGTCCACATCTCTACCCAGCCACTAATGTGCAGGGTGGGTGTAGTGGATTTTTGGCTGTTTGGTACCCACATTATAATACCTTCACTCATGGGGAAAAATAGACTGCAGGATTATTGGAATGTCCAGAAGGTTAGATTAGGACTGTGGGCTGCAAATTAAACCACTGTGAACTAATCATTAGGCTAACTGCTTTTATTTAGTAAGATGTGTTACAGTTGCCAAATTTGTACTTCATAAAATCACTTCATAATAGTAAAATCTGCACTAAAAAATTATAGACTAGCTGAGGCTGGAAAATTAAATGGAACTGGCCCTGCTTGAATTTATCATTTGGCATTTTGTTTCAGATACTGTGAGTATCTGAAAAGGTTGCTGTTGAGTTATACATGGTCATACTTTACAAATAAGTAAAACTTATTTTTAAAGAATGAGTAATATGATCCACTTGTCTTGCAAGTAACATATAGACCATAAAAAGTTAGATGCTGCCCTCAGTAAAATGAATCCAGCAAAGCTGATTATTTGTAGAAAAAGCTGATTTCTGTTTCAATTGGAAATAGATGTGAGGCATCTTTTAGTCAGCCTGGCATTTTGCAACTGCCAATACTTATGACAGTGTTCTGTAGTAATAGGTACCTTGATGAAAGAAAAGGAGTTTGGCTTGCAAAGAAATGTTTTTTGGTGCCACATTTGTTACTGAAAAACTTGCTATGGAGATCAGCCGAGGAAGACCTGAGTTGTTTACAAGTGGAAGCTGCAGGGTTAAATTACTGGAAACTTTTGGAGTATGTAACAGAGTTTCTAGTTTAAGTGCTTCACGTTACAAAATAGCTCATCTGTAGTGAAAAGGGATTTGCTTTAATAATTGACCGGAAAGTCAAACATTAGGTGAGTCAATGGATGTGTGCTTTGTGTAGCAATTGGTGTTCCTCAGCCTTTTGCTGCTGAAACAGGCCTGACAGAAATGAGCTAAAAGATACTTTTTTTTGGATAGATAATAATTGAATTCTTTAAGATTTTAATGTGTCTTACCATTTATCTCTTCAGGACAAGTGTTATTTTGTGATTTTATTGAATTACAAGATTTAGCTGCAAAGTTGGTGAAGTTCAGAAGTATACCAGCATTAGTATTGTTAATTTAATCACATAGGTATAAATTTATTTATTGAATTTAATATTCATTAAAGATTCTGGTTTTCTGGATTATGGCTAGGAATTATATATCTTATCTATGTGTTTTATAGCCTGCATATTTTTATTCTAGTGTTTGTACGTACCTGCTGGACTACATTTAACTGTGAGATGCCTCATACCTCAGTAGGATGTTTAGTAAAACAGAGGACAAAGGGTGAAGAGAAACCTTCCATGTACAAAGAATTACAAATACAGTTTGTATTTACTGAGTATGACATTTTAGGAGAAATACAAGACAGTTTCTATGATGGTTCTCAGACTTTGCCACTGTGTGTGTTCAAGCATGATTAGTAGTGAACTGAGAGTGTCTGATGCCCATTTACCCTGTTGCTTGGGCATACGTGGAAAAAATTCTGAGAAAAAACTTCTAAAAAAGGAAAATCAAAGCTGTGAAAGCTGCACTTTGTCTCTCTGTGATACTTTTCCACGTGTCTAGGCTTTACTCTTCCATATTGTGTGCGGAGGACTTTAATGCAAACAGATTTGCTATGCAAGGAATTGTAGAAATCAGTAAGAAATCTGTAGTCTAAAATGGGGAAGACATAACAGATTTGTTGTGTGCGTGTTTTGTAACAACTGAATAGCGTGGTAGAGTTTAAAGGATCTTCTAAGCAGGTTATCTAGTTGATGTGCTGTCTTCAGTGAGGCATTTCTCATCCTTATTTGGTTTTCATCTTCATAAAGTTTGAAAATAAAAAACAGAAGTTCTGAAGTGGAATTCCACTCACAAGTCAGTTATACACAAAACCATATCTTAGATTTTTGTTTAAGGTTTTTAGAAATTACCAGGGGTTTCTGTCATACCAAATTTTGGGGGTAGGGCCAAAATTTCTAGGAAGTCAAATGTCTGTGTGTGGTACTCACTGCATGCGTCTTGTTATCCACTTTTTATCAATCCTTATAGCATTGTATCAAAATATTTAAAATTAGTAATTGCTGGGCCATTACTTCAAAAGCTTATTCTTCATGTGATCGGCTTTGGAAGGGCCTTGCAAAAGACAGAAGCAGTTTGACTCTTGCATAATTTGATTTCTCTCTCTGTAGGAGGTACACTGTACAGTGCTGGGGTTTTGAGAAATAGCTGTTTATTTCTGTGGCTCCTTGGGGAAGGAAACAATGTTAGGAGTCAGCTGTCTGTGTTTGGAGAGACATTGGACAGTCTGTTTAAGCACAAGAGAATAATGAAGCACATGTGGAAATACATGGGAAGATGATGGAGATGGTAGATCACCACTTTTTGTTGGCAGAGCCATATAAATTGCAGTGAAAATGCCTCAAAAAAGGTTACCTAGAAGGCCTGTGGCTCTCTTATGCTGAGTTTTGGTGAGTCTTGGATATCAAGAAAATTCCAGACTAGAAGAATATGAATCCTAACTGCAGCACTTTTAAGCAGGCAAGAGAGAGATGACCAGAAATCTAGCCTCCAATTCAGTATGCAGTGGAAAAATTCACCATAGATTTGTTTGATTAAAAATTGAGAGAGAAGAATATGACAGTTTTGGTTTTCTGGGAAATAAGTCATTGGACAATATTGTTCTTTGAAATTAAAAATTTGGTTGGCTTTGCCAACGAAAATTACATGTTTCTACTTACACATTTGACTTCTAACGTGTCGTGTTTTAATTTTAAAAGTGAACAGTGTGTGTGTGCAGTTTATCAGTGCACGTTAAGGGGATTGAGTTATAGGTGACACAGAAGAACTGTTATGGTGAATCCTTATGAAGACATGGCACTCCTAAGGAATTTTGTGAATAACATGATAAATAGTGTGTGTTCAAACAAGATTAATTTTACAGATTAATTTTACATGGATAGATATGCAGGAGTAAGGAATGCTACAGAAAGAGCTGTGACCTGGGCTGTGTACTCCCAGAGCAGGATGTGATGGTGAAATGGGTGAGAGAAATGGGTGTAAGATTCTTGTCTGATGCTGTGTCTAAAAGACTGCTACAATGGCCTGAAATGACATTGAAAATGGGGTTAGGGAAATCATACTTCATGTCTGTGTACAGCTTTGTTGATACTAATAACTTTTTTAACGCTGCACAAGCTTCTGATGCCTACATTTGAAGAAACATGCTGAAAAAATAATGGGCAGAGAAAAGGAGATTTACAGAACTAAAGTAAAACTACTGTTAAAATAGGAATTACAGATGACATGATAAGTGGCTTTTAAACTCGGTGAGGAGAAAGTATGAACTGCTAAAGCACTCTTTAATTTGGTGAAGAAAAGTAGAAAACAGCACAGAGCTGGAAGTCGGACATTCACCTTGGAAATAAGGGAAACATTTTGACAGAGTGATTAACCAGTGGAACAAACTACCAGAGAAGGTGATGATTTTCCATGTCTTAAAGGCTTTCAAATAAAGAATAGATTCTTTTCTGTAAGTTAGGCTTTAGCCAAATGCAAGTTTGCCATGAGGGAGTTGAGGAACTCTGAGCTTGTACAACTGTTAGTGCGTTTGGCATGACACTCACGTGTGCTGTTAATGTTGAAAGGCCTCCAAGGCCAAACTCATGAGCCACGTGTCCAGAGTGATGTGTGCCTAGGGATGAAAAGGCTTGAAGGGCTCCTAGTGTTGGTAAGTGTATTTTCTTTCTTGAGCTCAATACAGGCTTGCTATGGAGAATTGAATAGCCTGGGATACTAGAAACCAGAATAGATGATCCTAAACGTTACTGTGAATTTATTAACTTAATTTCCATTTCCTTGTGTTAATACATGCCAAAGACTGAAGTGGAAATGAATCCTGCTGCTGGCTGCATTAGCTTCCACCTACGTAGCTGTGGTCATAGAGGACAGAAGTGCTATACAACCAGCAGCTGCCCTGCTTGGTAGTTTTTTCCACTTTTTAAAATTGCAAGTGCCTGCTGCTGATGGTCCTTCACCCAAGTGCCAGACAATGTCAGTGTCTGACACTGACAGATGATTGACAGTGTTTCCATCTCAGTGTGTTGGTTGCATTTAAAGTCTTTAAATACTCTGAAGTCTTTTAAAGACTTTAAATGACTTTAAACCTAAGAGTCTTGTGCCTTGTTGGCGAGTTTTCCTGAGTGGTAAGGATTTGCTAGTTTTTCTGTGGGACTGCAAGGAGACAAGCAAGTGTGTGTTAGTGGTGCCTGTGCAAGACTGTACTATAGGGGGTAAATAAATAGAAAAGCATGGAAAAAAAGTGTTTCCAAGCATGTGTGCAAGATGCCTCATTGGAATTATAGAAGTATTTACTGGCATCTCCTGCCTATTGTACCGCTTAAGAGAAAGGTAATAATTGAGCTTTTGCTTGCTGGTAATGCATCTTAATATTGTTACCTGTTTTGATGGGGACAGCTTGGGCTGCCTTGCAGGAAAGTTTCTTCTCTAGAACAAAAGAAAAAAAAACCCTAAAAGCATCACAAATGTTTACACTTACTAAAATATTTCTTCTCTTAACATAGAATAACCACTTTCAGTCTCTGACTTTTTGAAAAGTCACTTTTTACAGAATGAAGCAAAAATAAATACATCTGCTCTCCATTTGGTTTTAATTTACCTTTTTTTCGCAGAAATTGTGCATCAGCGTTAATCTCTTAACATCAATAAACAATGAAACATGAAGACAGACTGCCAGACAACTCAGAGTGGTGGGGGTGTATAAAATACCCTTTCTTCAACATCTTACAGTTTCTTCTGTTGTTTCTTATTTCAGTAGAACTGGATTCCTCACTTCTAAAACATGACACGTTCTTAGTTAGGCAAGAGTATTGTGTCACAAGTTCTTCCTTTGTTACAAATAACATGGAAATCTGTCTTTTGTGCTTCTGTAAATCTGAGATAACCCTCAGGTTCCACATGCGCAGTGGTTCTATGAGGAAGCTTCTGCAAGCCAAGAAGCTTTTGCAGCTCTCTCTCGTGTAATCTCCATATCCTCATCTGCTGACATTTCCCTCATGGCAGGGAGAAAGGTGATTTCAGAAGAGGGTTCCTGGTGGATCACTGATGTTTATGCTGCTCTTAAAAGAGAGAGAACACTTTTCAGTGTTTATCTGAACACTCCAGTGATTTTCTGAGCACATGAAGCCTGTACTTTGTGCATTAAATGCTGCTAAGTTTCCTAAAGTGGACAGGCCTCAGAAAGGATGTTCAAATGTCAAAATAGATGCTATCAAAATAAATGTTATTGACAGGATTTTGTAAACTGTTTCATAGCTTCTGAAAACGTCTGTCCTTCTGCTTGCTTGGCTATTAGGTTTTTTTTGAGAAAATGTGTTATTGTACGGTAGAAAAGAGAAAGAAAGAATTTCCAGGTGTCAAATGAAATATTGGAAGCCTACTATCTGAAGTGATCATAATAAATGTCCAGAAGGTTGTTACGTTTAAGAAGTACTTTCATTACATTTTTTTTCTCTTACCACAGCTAAAAATCACAGTGCTTGAGATGGAGGCATCCATTTTGAGCTCTAGCTTCAGATTTTCATTCGAAAAACAGTATCCAGAATGTTACGTGATTAAATTCAGCATCTCAAAAAATCAGTTGTTAACATCAATGTTAACATCTCACTCTAATATGAAATTGTTCTTATTACTGTTCATTGTTTTAATGACTGAGGAAGTTCCTTGGCAAGCAGGTAGCAGTTTATCAGTGACTTACAGGAACATCTCTCATATATTTCATACCTTTCATTCTCTGTAATAGAAAATTATTTTTGAATAGGGTCTATATTTTATGCTTAAGGTAATGAATTCTTTTTCACTGAGAACATCCTTTGAACTAATTTCATTGGTGTTTAGAAATGGTATTTAGCAAAACTCATTTTGACAGTGAAAAATTTTTTTCTGTAAACTATTAAGAGTTGACAACCCCGAGAAATTGGTTCCATGATCAGAATAGTAAATCTGAATTTTCAGCTGTAGTTGTTCCTTATAGAGTAAATTTTTAAAAAAGATACTGTGTTAGAATTGGTAGTCACTGTGAAACCCTTTCAGAAATTTGTGTCATTGTCCCTTGTATTAATACATAAGTTCTTGACCTTGGATTTATCTATGTGTGGTTATCTATTTCTTACTCTTCACCAACCTCTGAAATCTTCATCTGTATTTGTGTAAGTTACTTCTTTAATTGTAGCATGATTAAAGGAATATAAGCTAGTTTCTCTGAATTAAGAAGAAAAAATTATTTGTTATAGTAGAGAGAGGGGAGAGGGAACAGAAAATAGATTTTCAGAAGCAGCACCTGCTGTGTTCTCATATGTTGGTGTTGACTGTCTTTACATGGTAGCTATGATATTATTCTGTAAGTCTCAATTACCAAAAATAATTTGGTAAAACACTCATATAGCATTTAACTTACTTCTTGTGTAACTGGTGTCTTTCCATAGAACTACAGAACTGTGGATTCATATATTAGTCCAAATTTATAATGAAACATTTTAATTGTAGTTCTTTCCCTTTCTTTCTAGAATATTTTCTTTCTTGGACATAGTTACTTTGTGTCGCTGTGCACAAGTTTCCAAGGTATGTATTTCTGTGGGGGTTTTTCTGTTGTTCCTTGGGATGATATACTCTCAATTACATGCAAATAATGAGATTCATTGCAATCTGCTTCTTGGGAAAAAAAAAAAGTTTTCTCATTCTTTTAGTTTATCAAAGCAAATTAACAGTGGTCTCGGTTTTGCATTTAGATGTGGACGTAGTTACTGTGTGCAGGACTTCTGTCTAAAGGCTGTGGAAACGATATCCAGCCGTGTATGCTCTGTGTCTGGAGAAAGGATTAAGCCCAGTTTGGCATGATGGCATTTGCTTTTTATAAAGCATGTGGCAGTATAACATTATTTTTCAGGCGTATTTGCTGCTTAAAATTCCATGTAGTTTGGTTAATGTGCACCATGTGTCTAAGAAGTACATCCATCATTTTCTTGCCAAGTACAAAAGGTGTTAAGTAGATGGACTACTAGTAGAGGAAAAAGGCACACACAAGATATTAGAGAAGGCATGCTAAGTAAGTTTTTATGTTTAGCTTGTCTTCATTTTTTTTTCTAGAAATGCGATGAATAATGTTCTGTTTCTACATGAACTGTGTACAATGAACTGTATTATTATACAACATGAATGGACTTTATTTCATATTTTTCTTCCTTTCTTTCAGTTGGGTTTGGGGTTTAATTGGTTTTTTGTTTGTTTGTTTTAATGTAGAATTAGGTGTGTAATTTTTTGGTTCCTATACCCTTATCACCCTGTCCTGCAACTTCAGTAAGTCTTGTGAGTCAGGTAACATCAGGTTTCATCTAAAACCTACAAAACTGCATAAGAAAACCAAAGTGATTGAATAAATTGTATCTTTCTCTGAGAACTACTGGTCAGTTGGATGCAGTAGTCTTTTTTTTCTGATTTTCTGCATATATTTGTGTTTCTCTGGCTTTTTTATTTTGCTTTCCTTTGAACAACTATTTCTTCGACAGTGAAGGACAAGCTCTCAAACACGTACATGTAACTTAGCACGTGTAAAGGAAGGGCCTGGTCCTAATAGTGGAAAGTCAGCAGTTTTCTGAAAGGTTTCTGTTTTCTCCGAATAGTAACTAGTAAGGTTGAGGAACTGTGGTTTTATTGAAAGGAATCTCATCTGCAGCTACTTTTTTTCCATATAGATGTAGCAAAAGTAACTCATTAGACAATTTTACAAAAGCTTTTTAAGAATGAAGGATTTAATCTTTCTGTGTATGTAGTTCACATTTAATACCTTGCTTTCCAGTATGTTTTATAGCCACAAGTTAGCCTTTGAAGTATAATCCATCTAGGAGATTTGAGATTAATTTCTGCAAATTCTATGTTTTTAGCTAGTTGGTACTGTATGACTACTAACACCTACTTTTTTTTTTTAATGCTGCCTGAAATTGTCTAGTTTGTAATATTTGCATTATTGAGAGGAAAATGAAGGGAGCAGGCAGTGGAGGTAATAAATAAAGTGTATTTGTTTTCTGTAGGCATGGAATGTTTTAGCACTGGATGGAAGCAATTGGCAGAGAATAGACCTCTTTAACTTTCAAACGGATATAGAGGTTAGTGTCCTTTTCATTTTTAGGGTATTTTTCATTCCTATGGAGATATTTAAGAGCACAGCTCATTTTGGGTGCCCCACAGACTGTGCTTGTGTTCACATGTTTTAAAGACTAAGTTCAAGAAAACAATACTTTGAAGGAGCAAATGAAAAAGAATCTGTATTTGCCTTCTTGGTTTTTTTTTTCTTTTTTCTGGATGAGTGTTTCAGTTTTGGTTGGGAGCTGCGTATCAGATAATTTTTATATATCATATGCATACAGAGCTCTAGAAATTCAAGCCTGCTCATTTCCAGAAAGGAAAGGTATAAACAGTCCCTCTGGATGGAGTGACATTCTTGGAATCACTTTTACGATCTAGAGGATAGTTTTGTTCCTGATCCCAAATCTCTCTGTGAGGGGGCCATCTAGTGCTGGAAGCTCACTGGACACTTGGCTGTAAGATTTGGAGATTAAAGCACTAAAGTGCTGAACAACTTTTCTTACTGCAGACTTGCCTAGATATGATTTGGTGTGTATCTGATTACCGTTTTATGACCACTTGTTTTGTAAGGTTTGTGTGAAATGCAGGTACATGTGAAGTAAAGTCCTTTCCAGTATACAATGGAAGAGCATATATAATATATATTTTAGGGCAGACTTGTCTTCTGTAAGAAAAACGTCTCCATTAATGCTATCATAGATGTGCATAACAAAATAAAATAAGACATCTGAAAATGAAGAGAAAAATCAGTGGGGAACAACAATTCCTTGATTCAATCTGAAGTGGTTTATTGTTTGTTGTTTGATACAAATTAAATTTAGACTACAATAATAGATTTATTTCTGTATTATATGTTTTAGCTTCTTAGTTGCATGAATAAAATCCAGATGTGTTTAATTTGCTATATTTTGCTAACCCTGGTACAAACTGTTCCTAAAGCTTTACAGTAACATAGAGGGTAAATTTTTTTAACTGTTGTTTTAAAACTTTATTGCCAACTCCTGTGCTCTACTCATCTTAAACAAGAGGATCTTGCAGAGGTAGGAGAAAGATTTTTGGCATCTGTCAAAGAAGACTTGCAGCTTTAGTGTCATGTTTTCGGTTGTTTTTAAAAAGCTTGTGTTCCTCATTTGCTAAGAAATGAAGAAAAACTCCACAGTTCTTCTGTTGATAGGCCTTTTCTGTGTCTGCAATCATTTTGGTATTTAGAAACACAGTATTGTATTTTCAAGTTTTCAATATTTTTGTCATATATTTTACCTAGTGGTATTGCCCTCTGAGATGCTATATTGGTAGCATGGGATTCAGGAGAAGGAGTGAAATTAAGTTTTGATCTTCTTTTGCTGTAAAAAGCTATTGTGGTTTGGAGCAATTCAGTTACTTCAGTGTATTATATTTAAATACATTTGTAATATAAACCCCTTAAATTTACTTATAAGAGTGTGTTCAACCAGAAATTACACAAATTAGTTCTGAAACAAAATACAGTTTCACATTTGGTGTCTAGGAACTCTGTTTAGCTCTTTTAGCAGCATATTTTTTTTGTCTATGGATTTAGGGCAGGTAAAAGCTGCTAATTGTATTTGACAACTTTGTGCTCAGTTGGACTTTTTGGAGATTTTTCTGACAGTACTTTATTGGAGAATATCAAATAATGCAAAATCAGGTTTTGTGAAATTTTCTATATTTGAGACCTCATATGGGAGTGAATAAAGTGGGGGGGGGGAACCTATGAAAAGTGTTTCTTTTTTATCAAAGATGTGTGATCTTGAGTTTAAATGTGCCTTAGGATTTCTTGGTCTGTGGAACCAATTGTAGGCTGGGATAGGTTTAAAAACTATTTTTTTGAGTGACAAATTATTCAAACAGCATTTGAATGCACTAAAGTTGTCTTCTTGGGAGGTTTTACATGATTAAAGAAATAAATGGGTTTGGGAAAATTTCTCATTATTTGTTTATGTTTTCTTTGAATAATTCTTTAGGGTTTGGCTTTTTTCTGCAATGTAAATTGAACTTGCATTATATCTCATTCACGAAATAATTTATCCTTACAGTAAAAGTATTTGGCTTTAGCTGAGCAATAATTCTGATTAATTGAAATGCTTTTAAAAAGATATGATGTACAGTTTGTTTGTTTTGGTGCAAATTCCCCTGAGTGATAATATAAGCAATGTTACTTATGGACCAAGAAACAGCCTCTGATAAGAAAATATTTTCCCATAGTGATGGCCAGGACATTAGTATTAGAGAAGAACAATAAAATATAACAACTTGACAACAAAAAATCCACTGACCTGTAATTTTATAGGTATTTCTTACTTTCAAAAAATAAAGGGAGAGAAAAAAATGCACGGTGCTGTTAGATATTAGTCCTGTTGTTGCTTCTCCCACCAAGGTGTTTGGCACCTTTCAATTGCTACCATCCCTATGGCAGGAGCTGTAAAACAGGGACTTACTGGAATCTGTTGTGACATACTGGCCTAAGCAGGTCTCTGTGGGCAATTTAAACTTTCATGCTGTAAGAGTGACTGGGATCCTTGAGGAGTGGCCAAGCCTCTCATTCTACCTCTGGGGCAGTTCCTTACATATCTGACAAAGCTTGAAGATCATTTTAGTAGTCTTAATGGGCAGGGTCTGCTGTGACAAAAAGCTGAGCCATGTGTGAGCAAATGAAGAAAGAGAGAATTAAAGATTTAATTGAATAGCACTTTAATGTGGGTGGAGATTCTCAACATGTAACTGTTCTTTCTTAAAGTAGCAGAAGAAATTCAAAGAGTTGTAGTTCTGGTGGGGTTTAGCTGGGGCCAGTCTTAACTCCTGGAATTTTTAGTTTGGTTAGAATATTATGGCAGAATTAAACACAGCTAAATCTTCCTTTTATTTGGTTTAAGGGTCGTGTTGTGGAAAATATATCGAAAAGGTGTGGTGGGTTCCTGAGACAGCTTAGTCTGAGAGGATGTCTTGGTGTTGGAGACTCCTCTTTAAAGTAAGTAAAATGTTTGATGGAGACATCACTTATTTCCTAATGTCCATACCAAATGCTATTAGAGTACTGTTACATTTGTTTGTATTTCTGAGTGGTGACCAAGATGGGATACTTAGGTAAGTACTAAATACCTTAATATTGGCTAAATGAGTCATTGGTTTGAGACCAAAATACAGCTTCTGTTAATTTCTAGAAATGAACTAAGAAATGAAAGCTGTGCTTTTCAGGAACGTGTCTTTTTCTTCCATTAGGATTGTCTTGATTTTGCTCCTTTTTCAAGTGGTTAAAATGTTTTCAGGCTATGATCTGGCATCCTACAGTAGTCAAGAGCATCAAGATTAGCGGTCATTTTATAGTTTGTCATCTAGTTTGGACTAGAGGTCACCCTAGCAGTAGGAGGAAGGATAAAGACTGATACCACTGAGTGCCTACAAAATCAGGAAAGACCTGGGATTCTCATCTTGGTCTAAATAAGAACAGGTAGGCAACAAGAACATCTTGGGAGACTCTGGAGAGAACAGTGACCCTTCTTTTATGCAGTATATGAACTGAAATGCGCAGTTTGTTCCCAGAAGAATGTTTAAATCTATATAAGCTTTTTTCAGTGCAAACTGTTTAGCCAGGTTCCTCTGGATATTTCTGTGAGTATTTAAACCCAAAGATCCTACCTCCAGCTGAAGGGTTCTTAAACCACAAGTGCTTCAGGGCTCACGGAACATTTGGAGGAAGGCTTGGGGTCTGGCTTTTTGCAGTTATGCTTTCTCCCTCTGTCCCCAGAGCCTGGGCTGGATGATGTTCAGTCTGATGTAGTGTGGCCATTCTCAAGTTGCATATATAAACACAAAGATTTTGTTAAGCGCTGGGCATTAAGCTGGTGTCCCGTGACCTGTAGCTTTTTCTAGTATTTATAAGTAAGTCAATTCATTAACTTTTGTCTCTAGAGTAAATTCATGCAGCACTGATTTTCAGATACTTGTTCTGAAAGTGATTTTTCCTATAGGGCTATTTGTGTTGAGTTGTTTCCAGATCTGTTAGTTTTGTGGGTGATACTAATTTCTCTATTTATCCTTCTTCTACATCAACTTTTGTGTGAAATAGCGAATTACCGATGTAGGTATTGGCCATGTAAGCACTGAATGTTTGTGGCAGGTCTGTCAGGATATGCCCCACACTTTAATCTCAGAGGCAGTTTGCTGTTCCTCCAGAGTGTAACATCTTTCCAAGTGATTTGACGAGTGTCTTGATTGTAAATCTTCCTCCAGTACATGAATTTTGGAATAGCTGTTTTGAGAATTCACGTGGAAACTCTTGCCAGTATAACTGCATGCTGGGGTTTTTTCCATTGTTTTCAATCCATGCTGGAGAGCCAGAAGTTGTTACCAGCTGAGTGTGTAGTCGGATCTGTTAACCAGGGCAAGCCTCCAGACAAAACTGGTTTTGTGTGTTTCCTTCCCCCCTGCCAATAAAATCCATGCAGTTGAAGGAAACATGAGCATAAAAACAGTGTTCTGAACTGCAACGCAGCTGTAAATATTACTTTGCAGAGATGAAAAGAAAGTTTATGTATTTCTTCAGGGTAATTAGTATAATGATACATACAGGCTGTCAGCAGTATAATAGCTCAAATCATCCTTAAAGTTCATATCCAGTAGTGCACACTGATGCTTTTTAATTTTTGAAATAATAAAGAAGCAATTTGCAGCCTACAGGGCTGGCCACTGGTAGTCCAATGGGCTTAGGTCACACTTGGGTATTGTACCAGGTGTGTCCCTTTCCATTTGCTGTGGGAGCAAGCTCCTTATTAAGACCTGCAAAGGCTTCAGTAATGAGATGTGCAAAAACTCTCCCCAGAAGCCTAATGTTTATCTGATGTGACACTTGAAGCTTTCTGTTTATGCCCTTTGAATTTTTAGTTATGGTATTTGAAGCAAGTTCTGGCTTATATATGACAGAAATAGCCGGCTTTCCCAAGTGGTAACACTTGCCTAAGACCAAAAACTTGCTGTAGGAAAAGGAAGAAGCAGCCACTGAGACAGATGTATTTGAGGCATACTTGGCAATTACTCTGTGGCTTGGAGATCAGGCCTTTTGGCCGAGGTGGAAGGAGGTACGGGTCAGAGCGCACTCTAGTGACTGCATCGCACTTGGGACATTCTATTAATTCAGCTTCTCGTCGCTGTTTCAGGACCTTTGCGCAGAACTGCAGAAACATCGAACACTTAAATCTGAATGGGTGCACAAAAATCACTGACAGGTAAGTCAAAGAGGTTTTTTGATTGATGGGAAAATTTGGAAAAAGAAGTAGCTGAAGGTATTTTTAGTGTGTCTGCTGTTTTGCAGCACGTGTTACAGTCTTAGCAGATTCTGTTCCAAGCTGAAACATCTGGATCTGACATCTTGCGTAGCCATCACGAACAGTTCTTTAAAGGGCTTAAGGTAAGAAGATTCAGTGTTCTGTGTTAAAGATAAGTATTTAAAGAGCTGTTCAGCATTTAATAAAGTTAAAAAATTGGTGCTGAACCTTAATACTGTGAATCAGCACTGGCTGTATTCTGTATCTAGGACTTTTTGGGTGTAGACTATGGTGTTTGTGTGTGGTCTTTTCTCATGACTTTTCTGTGGAGGCCTGGCACAGTCCACTGGCTATCATTAATTTCTAACAGTGTGTTTAATTTGGGTTTCCCACTGTTATAACTATTTGAAGGCTGGATTTAACTTTATGTATTTTTTTAATTCTCCCAGTGAGGGTTGCAGAAATCTGGAACATTTGAATCTTTCCTGGTGTGATCAGATTACGAAGGATGGTATTGAAGCACTGGTGAAAGGGTGTAGTGGACTAAAAGCTCTATTTCTTAGAGGTTGCACACAGGTACATAATTGCTTGGGTGATCCTTTAGGAATAAAATTTTATTTTGGGTTTTTGAAATCTCCATGAATTAAAAAATACCATTTTTGTTATAGTATTTTGTTCAGTATTGCAAGATGTGTACATTCTTTGGGCTGCTTTTCTGTGCTTTTAATTTCTTGTTTCTTTTCCTGTGTCCAATTTAATTACTGAATACAGTTAGAAGATGAAGCATTGAAACACATTCAAAATCACTGTCATGAGCTTGTAATCCTGAATTTGCAATCGTGTACAGTAAGTATTTGAAGCTTCCAAAGGTACATTCTCTAAGAATCAGAAATCATTTTTGAGTGCTAATGAATTGGTCTGCTGCACACTTACTTAAGTCAGATAGTACATTTCTGCAGTTTACAGGATTTTGTGTGGAAGAGGGGCTTTAAATGAGCTGGCTGTTTCTCGAGCTGATTTTTGACTTGAAGTGTTGGGTTATTTTTTTCCCCCTCATTACATCTTTTAACTGTGGTAAGCTCTAGAGTAAGAACTAACTGTATTCATTCAAATTTCATGAACTGTGTAGCATTTTGGTCTATTCATAATTCTAAGGTTTCTAATTGAGCAGAAATCGTGTTCTGGGCCACATAATTGAGAGTAAAATGTAATGGCATCATAACTGAAGATGATTCAGAACCATCTAAGTAGCAGAAGGGCATGCCTTTCCAATACTAATGGAAGAACACATTCATTAGTAATGAAACGACTGGGAATCATTCATGTACTTTTAATTCTACTTAGAGAACACAAATTGTCTTTGCTCTGGTTTATATTTGCTTTTTTGTTGTTTCTGATGTGACTTTTCAGGAATGGGAAAGGCCTTGTTTTAGGTTTTAAATATCTAAGTCATTCTTTCCCTGCAAATAAGCCTTAGAAAATATTGAAATAAATTAGAATTTCAGCGTTTCAGTCATGCAGATTTGAATAATGAAATTATATTTTTGTTTGTTAGTTTTTGAAAAGTTTTCTAGTTTTATTACTAGAAGGTGTCATAAAAACCTACAAAACTTTCAAATCTGTTTTACAGATTATTCCAGAATGAATGTGGCGTGGGAACATTTTTTGTTAAGATTGAACCTAATGGATTTCTTTAAAGTGTTGGATATTTTTGAGTGTTAAGGATTATTAAAAGTTACATTAAAATTGCAGAAAATAAGAACAATACAAATACAAAGCTTGGGATTCCATGATCCAGATGTTTAGTGAAAGAGAATTTTTCAGTCTGAATGTAGGTGCCAACTGAAGCTGGGCACTTAAAGATAACAGCAGTGAAAGAAGTTCCTTCTTTTGGTCAGAACCACACTTAAATAAATAAAATCAGTGCAAAATTTACTCCTCTTTTACTCTTCCTTGTGCTGTCCTCCTTCTCCCAAGTTCTTTTTCTGTTGTGTTTTGCCTGAGACTAATGACATATATCAAAGCAAACCTTTTCTGACTAATTTTGTGGAAGGCTCTCAAGACGTCTGATGATAATTAGTTCCTATCTCTCCCACTTAACAGTGGCATTGGCATAGAAGTCACCAGAGCTTTCCCTTGGTCAGGATGTCTGTTGTTATGTAGTACAAATGAAAAAACCTCCCGAGGGAAAGTATTTTTTCCTTTGAGTTTTTTGAGTTGCTAGTCTGTGTGTCCTACCTAATTACATGTGCTTTAAAGCTTTGTTTAACTGGAGGTGTGTTCTGCTTGCTATGGCTTGGAAGCACACTTCCAGAAGCATCCAGGCTCCTTATGATCAAAGGGATTTTTACACAGCAGGTGTCCTTGTGCTTTATATGACCCCCACTGTAATTGTAGTGACTGTGTTTTATGGGCTGTGTAAAATACCAGGCCAGCTCCAGCAGCTGTGGAATGAACTTGTATTAGCTCTGGAAACCTCACATCTGAAAGGTTCCATCTTTAGAGAAAGATTTCAGAAACTGGGGACTTGCAGGCATTTTTCAAGCACTTTTCTTTCCTGACAGGGATATGGGCATTGAAATCACAAGCAATTTCAGAGTGGAAAATTTTCATATATAACTTGAGCGCTTTTTACAGCAGCGTAAAATTTACATAATCCTTACCTTCAAAGCAGTCCCTTTTCCCAGTAATAGCATCGTGAGTATTTCTCAAAGGAAACAAAACAGTTCCAGAAAGTAACATGGTTTTGGAGAGTCAAATCCAGAAGTACCTGACTGATTTGGACAAAACCCCAAAACTTATCTTCTTACCTGTAGATTATGCAAATCCTTCTGGATCCCCAAAAAGAAAGCGAGACTTCTAGTTTTCTGCCGATAATAATTTGACTGAACTAGTTGCAAATCTAAACTTTTGATATTAAAATGTGCTGGGCTGGGGAAGGGGGGAGCATAAGGTAATCTCCCTTTGTGCTGAGCTAGTGCTATTTCTTATCCTGGTTTCATCTAGGAAAGGTTATGTTTGTGGTAATAGCATCAGAAATAGGCTACAGTTGTGTGAGTGTACTCATATGAGGGGCTTATACAAGGATTGTGTATTTTCTGTTAAAAATACAGTGGAAGTCTTTGCTACTATTGCAAGAGTAATATTAAGACAGGAAATAAAATAACTTGTTCCAGACAGCAGAAAAATTAAATTCATCATGTTAGGAGGAGGAGGAGGAGGAAGAGCAGGAGGAGAGAGCTTTTTCCAGAATAAGACTTGTAAACAAAATCGTATTTGCACACACACTGTAATCCAGTTCCTCTTGCTATTTTGTGTGCAGCTGCAATGGGGCTATTTCTTACACTTCCTGTTTCAGAGAGGAAACTTATTTATTCATATTCTAAATTTAGAGTTACTCCTTATGGAATATCTACTACAAAACAATTTCAAGAAATGAAAAGTCCTCTTTTGAATTAAATCTTTCACCTAAAGACAGCTGTACAGGGTAGGGTGAACCTGGCTTTTACACTTACCTTCTGTAAAGAATGGATTATGTGTAATTGTTTCCCTGTAACTCATGCTTCAAAAATTATCAGAAGGTGAAGGATTTTGCCTTTGGGTCCTATTGCTCCAGTGCAAATAAGGTAGTTAGCTCTCCTGCCGTGGAGCTTTAAAATCTCTTTTGCACTGTTCCCAAACTTACACAGTCACTGGAACAAAAGACCTGGACCCCACCAATATAAAAGAAGTGAGCAGAATTAAAAAAAAAAAAAAAAATTAAAAATATTAGAAATTATAAAACAAAAGCAAAGTGAAAGAGGAAGGCAACAACAAACCACTCAGTCTGTGCTTCAGACTGCCTTAGAGTAGAACTTAAGGTCTACGGAAAAATTCATAATTAAGTAGGAATTGTAAGTGTTGATTATCTTCAGTGTTATCATTGTATGTGGTTTCACAACTGTATTTTTTGAAAATCTGGGTCGCCTTGGTTATATACAGTGTGACAGTAGCAGTTCAGTAGCAGTGTCTTGAGTTTTGTTCTTGGCTGATTACTCAATAAGGAAGTAACTTCAACCTTCTTTTGTGTTGCAGCAAATTTCAGATGAAGGCATTGTGAAAATCTGTAGAGGATGTCATAGACTGCAGTCACTCTGTGTTTCAGGCTGTAGCAACCTGACAGATGCTTCTCTCACAGCCCTTGGTCTAAACTGTCCAAGGCTGAAGTGAGTATGTCATGAGTGTGTTGTATGTCGTGTTCTTACTGGCCTGATCTGAGAAATTCACTTCTGAAGATGAGCTGCATTTGCAATCAAAACACTGAGTTAGGAGTACATAAACTTGAGGGCTGGTCCTCTGTAGCTGTCATATTAATGTAGTTCACTGTATATCAGAAAAACAAGAGTTAATATGTGGCAAGACACGCTGAACCCAGCATTTCAATTCTCTGCTTCTAGCTAAATATTTTAGGTACTAATTACAAGTGAGAAAAAACGACTATATAAAGCCCACTATTTTTTTTAAAGGTGAAAATATCTATGGTTGTGTTGTGTCTTGTGATGTAGTTTTATGCAGTCATTTGTCTTACAAAAAAAATAGCTGCATCATATCTGATTATTATATTTGAAGATTTTTTTTATTATAAGAGTGCTTTTAATATGCTCTGCAGTATTGCCTGGTGTTCTTAAACACCAGGTGTGCTCATGTCTTTGCAAGCACTGTGGACTAATATTTATGAGAGATGTTTTTAACAACAGGGGCTTAGCAGTTAAAAGTAATATAAACTTCCACATTGGTGTGATTTGTGCAAACATATATGTTGTGGTGGGCTTTAAAACCAAAGCTCAGTTATGCAGCAGCTCCCTGATTGTGGAGACATGCTGTACAGACATATAATACTACTTCTAATTTTAATGTAAATTAAATAAAAAGATAAGATTTGTGGATGACAAATTGCCATTTATGACAGGAACATGCAGGAGTCAGAACTTGTTATCCTTAAATCACAGATAGTGCAGGAATGTGTAATCTATAAAAATTAGGGGATACTACATTCAAATGCCAGTGTACCATATATTGACACACAGTGTTCCTATAGCTGAATGAGTGAAAAAGAGCTTTTGTTTCTGTAGAAAACCTGTTCTTAAGACAATTCCAGGCTGGCAGTCCCCTTTGTGTCACTGTTCATATTTATTAGGGGCTTAGGAGTCTTCTGACACACTTAGTGGTGTTCCCTAGAAAGCTGTGCTGGTCTTTTGCCACCATTTGTCTCATTTTCTCAATTAACATCTCAGATGGGAAATAAAAGGAGGTCTAAATTGCTGTTAGTTGTGCAGTTCTTTCCAAGGGCAGTACAAGTGCAGCAGGAATTGTTTTGGCCTTGGTAGTTGAACTGTCAGCCCTGTCTGTGCCACGAGGGGGAAGGCGTCCGCCGCTCTCCTCCTGTAATGAGGAGCAGCATAAGGAAAGAAAATGACCCTCTGCAGTGATTACTGCTGAGGGTTACTGCATGTTGGGAGGACAGAGGATACAGCTGGTTACATCTAGACTTTTGGGATCATGGATGGAAAGTACTTGAAATTACCTTGGAAATCAAAGGGCAATGTAATTCCACACTTGTTTTGTACCTTCAGAATATTTCATTGTTGAGTGTGAAAGAAAATTCTGCTACCTCTGTTGGACTTGCTGGCTCTGTTAGGAAATTTTTGTGTATTTTCTGTGCTGTGCTACTCTCACTTCACTTCAGGATTCATGCTGCTTTCCATGATACTGCTGCATTTCCATGATGCAGCTGTTACCAGTCACAAATATGTCCTCAAACAAAAACTTAGGTCAAGCTTTCAGCAGACCCTTCAGCTATATTTCTTATCTCACATCAACACAGGGGTGTCTTGTCATCCCTCTTTACATTTACTCTTTCAGGTGCTTGGCACCTTGTCTTTTTTTTTTCTTTATTAGCACTTTTTAATGCTAAAATACCGGTAGATATTTTGGCAAGGCTTGTCAAGAAAAGCACCTGTGAACCATGAATGTCTTTGTCTGGGTGGGGCTGTGAAAGTTAGGATTATGTTCCTTTTAGCCCCACCAGCTGCTAATTCCACAGGAGTAGGAAGGTGCTGAGTGCAGAGATATTCCAGGTGTGCCCAAAAGGCAGCTGTAGGCAATGAATGCAACTCTGAGTCTGCCTCGGAGAACATTTCTTCATAAGAGTGGAGAATCTGCTTTGGATATCATTTTGCCTCATCAGCTCCCATGTTAGGTACTTTTTCACAAATCACTGGGTGGGAAATTCATGTCAGCTGTAACAGGAAAAACGAAGAGTCCTCTGTATTTAAGCACAGTCGCTAAAACAAAAGCAAAAATTAGAACTTTGCTTATTATTTCCATGCTGCCCAGTGCGTTCCCACCTGTTTTTTCATACTGGGGCCTGATTGATGTTGCATGTGTGTACACAGCTCACTCCCCGTTCTCGTGTCCTGACTGTCTGCACACCCAATTTCAGGAAAGCTAGAGCTGCTTATCTTCTGGTTTCTTATTCCTCTGTTTCTATACTATTCTTTTCTACTGGGCATGCAGTAAGTAGCATCCTCACTATTTTGGATGTTGCAGATGTCATTCCCTCTCCACCCCTCTTTAAAGTCAGCCCTGTAATGAGATGGGGTTTGTAGCAAGTAATCAATGAAAGGATTTAGAAGGGTAACAAATGTAACCTGAAAGATGGGGGATTTTTGTGGTGGTGTTTTTCCCCTTCCAATTTGGTATCATAGGCAGTTTTCAGGGTAGCTGAGAGTATTTTATGATAGGCTGCAAACTGGCCTTGATGGAAGGGCACAGAATTCTTGAATGTGAGTCTGAAGAAAGTCCAGAGGCATTAGAACCATCCATTTGGGAAGAGGTGCCTGTCTAAGACTTGGCTTAAGTTTCCCTCATACTTCTGAACCTTGTTGAAGACTGGAACTCTGAAAGTGGTTTTTCAAGCCTGTGGGGCTGCTCAGCTCTAAACTTGGCTGCCCCCTTGCTTTTGGCTTGCAAGAGACTGATCCAGCAAAGTCACAGAGCCCCACATCCTGTACTTTGGTGGGGTTTTAATCCATTCATACACCCAGAGTTGGCTTTTCCCTTTGCACTTTCTCTCTAGAGAGAGAGTGTTCTAATGACCTCCTAAACCAGTGGAAGGGTCTGGAGGCCTCTCCGTATTGCCACAAAAAGTTCTTTTGTGCCTCTTTCCCTGCCTCCTCCCCACCAGCCCCAGTATAGCAGCAGTGTTTGCTGTGGTAAGTTGCACTTAGTTTGTGCTGCTCATCCCATGGCACTGGGGTTTCCTCTTATTCATCTTGATACTCACTCCACCTGCAAAGGAAATTGTCCATTAAAAAAAGGACAAAGAAAACAAAGACAACAAAACATTAGTGGGATGGAGGCCTGTTGGGCACAGTAGTGCTACTGTTTAGGGCACTTGACCTCTTGGGGGCTTTTTTTGTCAGTATTGCTTCCCAGTGCCTCTTGGAAGAGTGTTAGGATTATCTTTCCAAAACACTGTATTTTCTTTAAGGTTGTATTGGTATCGTTTATTGTTTTTACTGTGGGATTGGAGATTCTAAGCTCCTTGCTTTCTGGTAAGTTGCTTCACTGTGCTTCATGCAGAGGCTCTGAGGGGATTTCTAGTAAGTACTTTCTCAGTTTTGTGGCTTCTCAGCAGCCTGTGTTTAGATAACAGATTTTAGATGGAGGCTTCATCTGCATTTTCCTTAACTCAGGGTTTATTTTCCCATATCTTTCCTCAGATAACACATGAGAAAACTTGGTCATTATGCTTTTACTGAAATAAGAGGTTAAAATGCCTCTAATTGTGTATAATTTTTTTCCACTAAATGTTCTGTGACTGTCAGAATCTTCTGATAAATTCAATTGGAAGTCTGCTTTTTAATTTCAAATCACTGTGAAAAATAGGGGGGTGTGTGTATGTAGGTATATATATATGTATATGCACATTTGCTATTGAGAACTTTTAAGTTGCAGGAGACAGATTTGTATCTCAAATACATTTGCTTTTCTCAATGTTTTCTTTAACATTTTAAACTTTTCCAGGATTTTGGAAGCTGCAAGATGTTCACATCTCACAGATGCTGGATTTACCCTTCTAGCACGGGTAAGGGTCATTTCAGAAGGTTACAGCTCACCCTCTTTCATTGCTGCTGAGCAGCTGCAAGTTGATGTAGTCCTGCTGGGAAGCAAAATGAGAAGAGGAAAATTAAAGTAGAAAGAAGCCAGTGGAGGAGGGGACTAAAAAGCTATTTTATTTCTAGATTATACTTAGATCTGCAACTTGATCTAATTAGCTGTCTATCATTGCATTTTTCACTTTTTTCCTCTCTTTTTCAGTTTGTTTCAATTGAATTTAGTATGCTTAACATAATTCTAAACTCGTGTTATGTATTCTAGTCAAATTTTCCTTATATTGATAACACACACCCTTGTGATACTTACATCAAAAAAATCAGCATATAATAGATTGTTCTGATGATAACTTCAAATTACAGAACACTCACATTATACATTATAGACTATAAGCACTTGTGCCCTGGTTCATGCTGTAAATATGTACAATAAGCATATTGGTGGTGTCAAATGCTTCGTGTTAGACTTGTGTGTTGCTGGTTGGGAAATCCGAACACAAAAATTATACTCTGTAAATGGGATTCATTTATGCTGCTGATATTTAATGTGAATGAAAAGGGGCGTTTTTTTGTAGCCACAGCAGTTAAACTGAGTGGTTTTCTGAATGTTCAGCTCTACAGCTTCAGGCTCTTCGTAGTCACCTCAAGCCTGCTCTTGGGGGCTGCAAGTTAAACTGGTTTTTTTTCCATTCCTGGAAGAAATGGATTGGGAATTGAGCCAAGCTGTGGCACTGTGTGGTCTGCTGCAAGGTCACAAGGTTACATCCTTTCCTTGAAATTAGTCATGATCAGATATTGAAAGCGCTTCTGAAAGCTTGCTGGGGGTCTCTCAGCATGTTGAGAAAATTGCTTGTGTAGGTGTGACATGCAGCTTTCTCCTACCCTTAAAGTAGACCCTATTTTAATATTTTCTGCATTTATTGGCAAAGCAATTTGGTTTTAAGGCTTCTTTCTGATGTATGACAACGAAGAGAGATGTACCATGGGCTTAAGTGTATTCCAGATGAGTTTGGTGCAGGCTGATAAACGCAGAATTTGGACTCGTGTGTGCAGATGAGTTGGCTTTAGTGCACGGGCTGTAAATACCATGGGTTTGGAGTAAGGGAGGAAGGGAAGCAGGGGTGCTGAGCACTGGTATGTCCTGTTCAAACCTTACAGGACAAGAGGGAGACATTTCACCTAGTAAGGTAAAGGCTGAAATGTAGACATTTGAGAGGAAGGTGGGGTATTGCTTGTTAATTCATCTATTTTTTTCTTTTAACAATTTTTTTTGTCTTTTGATGGTGATCAAATATTTGAAGGGATTTATATCACAGTTTCCTCTTGCAAGCTGTGCTATCCCATATTATTAGCCTTGTGCATGATTTTATGTCTAGATGTTGTTTTATTTCATTTTTTTGTTTATCTGTTCATGTTTTGTTTATTGTAGAATTGCCATGAGCTGGAGAAGATGGACTTGGAAGAGTGTGTTTTGGTGAGATTTAATGTGAAAAGGAATATTGAATGTGCAGTGTAAGAATGCAACACATTAACACTTTCATCTAGATGTTCTTTGGTTTTTATAAGTAGTGTTGTGTTTATGGTAGGAAATAAAAATAATTATTGGGAAATTCTATGCGGGGAAATACATGGAGAGTAACAGTGATGGGTTGTTTTCCAGAAATAACAGAACCCTCATCTGGTAGAGAAGGAGATACCTTTTTTGAGGGTTGCCTCTCCTGCTGTCTGTTGCTTATGGCTTACATCTGGTTTCTTTTATTCCCAGATAACTGACAGCACATTGATACAACTTTCCATACACTGTCCTAAGCTGCAAGCACTGGTAAGTGTAACTCCTGCTCTGTGGCCTGTGATACTCCCCCCAAACCACACACACAGCTCCTGCAGTACAAACCCAGGCTGTTCACTCTGTGTCTAGAAATCATTCCTGATGTACAGTGATACTGTGCAAAATATGTGCAAGTTTCATAAGTATTCTAAAAGCAGCACATTACTCCTGAAATATTTACATGCATTGTGTGATTAAAAAAATGTTACCAAAACAGTGAGTAATAACCAGAAAGCTTTTATTTTATGGTTATCATCCTTCATATTTGATTCCTTACATATTTGATTCAACTTAAAGCACTTAGATCCTTTATGGATACTCTCAAGTGTTCAGTAATGATTTTCTTAGGGAGTCTGACACTTCACATCAAATATTGAATAAACAAAACCACCCAGAGAAGATAAATGTAATCACTCTGTAAGCAGTTTTACATGCAAGCACTTTTTCCCAAGGACTGCATTTGCATAATAAATTATGGAAGGTTTCCTTGGACTTATCTTTTGAACATAATTGGAGAGGATTGAGAATGGGGTACTCTGCTTACTGGATTTCAAAGAACTGTTTTCTAGGGAGTGGTGTCTTAGATCTTTCAGATCATCAAAACCAATTTGAGGTAGCATAAATTTGTCTGTTCTTCAGTCAAGATGCTTGAAAATTACTGGATTGTTCTTATAGTAGGAGCTCCTGTACTTCAGGCCAGTTGTCCTTTAGTGTAGATTTGTTATAACTACTTAAATCTACGTGAGAGAACAAGTGTCTTTATAATCTGTTCTTAGATGGGATTAAAGGAAGGTGTTCTGCTTCCTTAATTAAATTGTGTTATGATTAGTGTTACTCACTCAGCATTACTAAGGTAGCAACATGAGGAAAGACGGCTTTTCAAAGGAGCTTGTTCACTATTTTTTATTGTTATTTTTTTATTTTCCCTTATCAACTGTCCAGCTTCATTTCTGAACCATCATTCTTGATGATAAACCAAATGAGTTGTCAGGAGATGTGGAGCCATTTATGTGGGATACATTTTTGTATTGTAATCCCAGTTGCAACCAGTTCTTGCACAAGATCTTTTGTACCAGTTCTGTCAGTGCTTCCAGAGATACCACAAAACATCACAATGCCCAAGCATTTTCTTCTGAGCCTGCTCCTGTTTGCTGGCCTTTGTGTGTTTGCCCACAGACAGGGAAGTGTGGCATTGGTAAAACATCACAGCTTTTCTAAAGAAACAAGAAAAATTGATTTCTTTGAGATATATATATATGTATATGTATATCTTTAAATATAACCTATGGGTAGGAAGGATGCATACTCAGAGATTGTGTGTGAACAGCAATGGCTGAGAATTACAGGAAAAGACAAGACAAGACTGGCAGGTGCCAAATACACTGCATGAACTAATCTTGGTGCTTCCAATGTCCTGTGAACTCCTGTGCAGCTGTGCTTTAGTGTATTTGCAGTTAGAACAAACATTTTGGAGTTGCAGAGATCAACTTTGAATTTGCTTTTGTCATGTTTGGAGACAGTAGATGCTGGAAATAGGCAAATCTTCCTCAGTATCAGAGTACTCAAAGGCTTTATTGCCTAATGTACTTAAGAAGTAATTTCTGGTTAAAGTATTGATTGTACATTTAAATTAGTAGAGAAACTGTGAAATACTCGTGGTAGTCCTGAAGATGAGAAGGCAACTGAATTCTTCACAGCATGAGAAGTTCTCATAGTATGTCATGCCATGCTTGATTTATACACAGTGTTTAGTATGTATTAACAAAAAAAAAAAAGAATTTGACCATATCTCTTTGTTCTCAAGATTTCAAGCAATTGTCTTTGTAAAAATCCATATTATTAATGATTTTTAGAAGGTTTATGAAGTCAGAAAAACCCTGTGGTTTAATATGAAGTGTGTATAATTTGGCATATTTGTTCCACAAAGTTCTACTAATTCAGCTGTACGTGCTGTATTGTTCTTGCAGTACCAAATACCGTGTCCCAGGAAAGCTGATTTTATAAGCTGCTTACTTCCTGGGATGGAATACTCCTAATTAGCCAACAGCTTCACAGAACCTCCTGTCCTTCCTTGGAACAGCAGGTCTGTTATGAATGTTGGTTAACCCTGCAGCTGCTGATTGTTCCCAGGCGCTGAGCCAAACCAAGCGCTCGGAGCACGTACATAGAGAAAGGAGGTACAGGAGAGAGCAGACGTGTTTGAAGGCTTGAGAGACTGCCAGAATGGGTTAAAACACTGTTGGTAGGGGCAAGCACTTAATTTCTGTTGTCTTTTGAAGACAGTTTGCACTCGTTGTGGTGTTTCTTGGAGTCCCTGCTGGCTGCTCACGCTTGGTGTGTAAAATCGGACCAGCTGGAGCTGAAGGGAAGCTGCCACGGTAGCTCCCTGTCAGACTCCAGAGGAGGCGCAGACATGTCTCCCAGCCTTTCTCTGGTTCCCTGTTCATCCTGTGGAGTGAAGGAGAAAAAGGTTGAGGGCAAATTGTTTTAAAGAGCAGGACAGACCCCGTGTGTCTGGTAGCAGGCAGGAAATACTTGTGATGTAGCTGAGGTGAAGTAAGGTTGGTAGTCCCCAGGCTGCCCTGTCAGGCTGGAATGAAAAGATGAGTTGTACCCAGATAGGGGCAAGGTTACGTGTTAGAGTCAGGGGATTGGCAGGAGGTCCTTTTGAGCACTATTGTTTGCTTGCTCTGAGTTAAAAAGTGCTTTTGGACTGCTGCAAGTGTTTCTTCATCAGTTGCTGTCTGAAAAAAACAACTTTGGGCAAGGAAATGTTACTTCAGAACCAGGCGCTGTTAGACTTAGGTACAAGTACAGGCAAAACACAGGGCTGAGCATAAAGCAAGGCACTAGCTCAGAGCCCAGGGCAAGGGGAGTAGAGTTCACAGATGCTGCACATTTCACTGGGGAAGACTTTGAGAGCATTCACTTCAGTGGTGACAAAGAGTGGTTTTTCAAGCCGCCTCTGAGGAATGTCTGTTTCCTGTTGTTGTCATCATCCGTGCTTCTCCAACAGTCTTGAATTCCCTAAAGCAATGAGGAGAGTGCTTTATGTGGTGCCACTGCCTGAGATGCAGCAGCATTTTCCATGTTCTTGAAATTCAAGGGAGTAAAAAAATATGCTGAAGAGGAGCAGATTTTTTTGGTTTATTATGCTGACTGTTGGAGAAAAGACTGCTCCTGCAGCTGTACAAGATGTTTATTGCTCCTTGTCTGTACAGCCTGAGGTGCCAAGTGCTTTTGTTTTTTGAAATCATTATTTGGCAAATCAGTCCTTTGTGATTGTTCTTTATCTGTGTGGACTTGCACAGGCTTGGTCTTGGTGCATGTATGAGAACATAGCAGCTGTGAAACAGTAACCCCTGAGTAGATACTCATCTATTCCCCTATGTTCTAGATCATCCTTTAAAGCTGTTTCTGGCACAGTGCTGTTTGCACTGTGTGGGCAATGGGAAAAGAATTCCCCACATTCATAGAGAGCAAAGGGGCCTGAGGAGTTCTGCCAGTGATGTGTTTTGGGATTCAACTTGTTTTGAAGCAAAGTTTAAAAGCAAGTACAGCAGTTTTGTTACGTAAAGCAGTTTCTTTTTTTACTCTTCTGGATTTCAGCTGTGTATTATTCGTAGTTGTTCAACCACTGGAGTGAAGGAGGTTGAAGAGGACCTCTGACGTCCAGAAGCTCAAGTCAGTTAGGACTGAGGGATGTTGTTAATTGTTTGCCTCTCTGTTTTAGAGCTTATCTCACTGTGAACTGATCACTGATGATGGGATTCTTCACCTGAGCAACAGCACGTGTGGGCATGAGAGGCTGCAGGTGCTGGAGCTCGATAACTGTCTCCTCATCACGGACGTGACTCTGGAACACCTGGAGAACTGCCACAACCTGGAGAGAATTGAGCTGTACGACTGCCAGCAAGTCACGCGAGCTGGAATCAAACGGATCAGAGTATGTGTTTCCTGGCTTGTTCCCGTGGAAATGCCAGAGCTGTTGCTACTGCTTGAGATTGTAGGAGTCCTGCAGGTCTCAGGCAAGGAAGGCTGGATAAGCAGTCTGGCTGTCCTTCTGTTAGGTCCCCATGTGTGTACTTTCCCTGTATGAACAGCAGTAATTTTCAGTTCTGACTCAAGACATTTTGCTATTGGAATGATGAGCTCTTATCTTCTGCTTTGGTATAGTGGCATTGCTTTATCCTAAATATTGTTTTATCCTAAAATATATGTTAATACACAGAGCCAGTAGTCAAACATCTGCATGGATATTTCTGTTGATGGGCTGTAGGGCCCTGAGGCCCTGGAAACCAGCCCCAAACCTTTTCCCTGCATATCTCACCCATAAGGTCAGGGACCACCTGCATTGTGGGCGCAGCATTTTAGCCTTGAAGTGAAACTTGTCTGCAGCTTCATATCCCAAATTTGTGTCCAAACACTTTTGCAACTGGAAAGCTCATCCCTGATAGTGCCTCAAATTGAGGGCAGAAGCACAATTCTATTTCATGCTGCTTCCCAGGATGAGAGCAGCAGCGGGAATATGGGAGACAAGGTACGAACAAGTCATCCTTCATTAGCCAGGGTCCATCCCTCTTGCCCCTGCAGCAAAACATGTGCCTCTCCCGATGTGGAGCTGTCTGGGCTCATCAGTGCTTTGTTGGGAAACCAGGGGTAGCCCTGTGCAAGTTGGTGTGCCATAGCTGGATGGCTCAAGAGGAATTACATGTGAGAAGACAGCTTGGCTGGTACCCACTCTATAGATGCTTTCTTTACAGCTAACTAACCTTAACGAGAGAGCACTTGTTGGCACAACAGTTGAGGTGTGCTGCTTCTCTTTTCAGTTCTGTTCTTTCTCTCCCATTATAATGCAGCCTTTTCACCCACAGGCTCATCTACCTCACGTGAAAGTTCATGCTTACTTTGCTCCAGTAACTCCCCCTCCGTCGGTCGGAGGGAGCGGACAGCGCCTCTGCAGATGCTGTATTATCCTTTGACAGTGAGTGCAGCCACACAGAAAATATTGTTGCTGAAGAATGGGATGGCAAGTCAGCAGAAGGAGTCGGTTTCCTGACAAGTCCTAATTGGTGGTGTTTGGTCATCCAGTTTTGTGACAAGAAAAGCATTTTTTTTTTCCAGGTAAAAATCTTAACGTAATGTGCAGCTGTGGATTAAGTTGGTGATGCTTTGGTTTGTATTAGTAACTCCTTCCTTCTGTTGGCATGAGAACTGCAGTACCGTGTCAAACGTGTGGGCATTGCAGCGTAGCAGCTACTTGGTGGAAGTTCACGAAACTTGGAAGTTAATTTGCATTTGTCAGCACTACTCGGTGTGAAGTTCTGATGTAACGTGGGGCTCGAGGCTGCCACGCCAAAGAACTGAGCCTGCTGTTCTGTAATATACACCACAGATCAAGTATCAGGTTTAAGGACAAATCAGCTTTAGCAGATGTTGACCAAAAAATGCAAAGTAATCATAAGCTCTTACAGTGAAACAGCAGCTTGTTCTTTTTCATGATTCAGCTTCATATTTAATTATGTAACAGGACATAATAGGTAGTGTCAAAAGGTAAGGTAGTACCTCAAGATACCCATAGAACTAGAAATACTTCCCAAGTTTTTGGACTTGGTTCAGGTGAACCCTGCTCATACAAAGGTTCCCCGTCACCGACACACGTTCTGCCCGATGCCATCGGCCTTGAACGGGGGTAAGAAACCCACTGTGGTAGAGCCTGTGCACTCTACTGTACCTGCTGCCACAGCCATCCATGGTGCTCTCGGGAACGCCATCCCCGCGTCCTCCGGGACCTGCGCGGGGTGCAAGGAAAGGATGCAGCGCTTCCAGGAAGAGGGGTGTAGCACACATGCTTTTCTACAGATGAATGGAAAACAGGTTCAGCTACAGAAAAAGGATGGAGCGAGGAATTCAGTTCGTCCCACCCATTTTAGCGACAAGCATATGGGCTCATCAGTCTGTAGGCGGGAGTTGAACCAAACCAAACCTGTGGTTTTCAAATGTAGAAAGCCAAACTCTTCACATTTGGTTACGAAGCTGTCAACTTCTGAATAATGATAAAAATCTATGTATTAACTCTTAAGGCCATGCTTTCATCCTTAGTTTTTCAGTGCTAGACAATTAGATAAATTTTTTTATATTAAGCAGTTTAATTATCTGAGAGAAACTACTTGACAGTTCAGAAAGCTTTTTTTGTGTACGTTTGATTGTGTGTGTGTGTGTGTGTTTTAAGAGTTCAGGGCCTGTGTTTACTGAAAATTAAAAAGCAGTTGGACAAGCTACTACTGGATAGTACTGCCATTTCCCCCCTGCAAATTTTAAACGACTTCTAAAAAGGAGTGAGTGTGAACATGAACATCTATGGCCAGCAATGGCTGGGTTGTGTTCATGACACACAGAGGATGGGGACAGTAAATGAAGATCTCAGCTTTGGGGTTAAATTACAGCTTAGACTACAGTACATGGATTTCTTCAGTACTACAAAGTAAGCCATCCTGGGCTTCTTTTGCACAGTAGTGGAGTGCTGTTACAATCATACTTAGAGTTCCATTGAGACACTGCTGGTGTAATGAGAGTTTTAACCAGATTTTATTCTCAAATGTACCAGGGCAGTCATTAGTACCAATATGTCAAGATGTGTTGCCTTTTGTTGGCTCATTTTTTTTCTAAGAACATAATGAACCTTGTAAGTCTATTGCATTGAAGATGTACAAAAACAAATGGAACCTACTCTGATACAGGACACTTAAATAAACAATCAGCTAATGTCAAACTTGAGTTTGTTGGAATTATTTCAAATCTAAGCAAGATTTCTACTAGAAGCAGAAGATCCATGTGAATGCACTGTGTGCAGGATATACTACAGGGCTGGTTTACCTTGCCCTACCATTCTTGCTAGGGCAGGTCTTGCAATTAATCTGAATCTTAACAATGGACTGTCTCTAGTGTGGGAAAAAAAGAAGTAAACAAAAAGAAAAGCACATTTACAAAATTATTGAAAAACATTTATTATACTTAAATTGAAATGTGTACATCTTATTAAAAAACAAAAGCCATTTGCTGGTGCCATAATTTAATTCCAATTTCAAGTGAGCTGGACAAACTACTGTACAACTTTCAATATTCTTTAAAATTAGATATTTGGATACTTTCCAATCAAGGATTTTTCCACTTTTATAAAACATTTGAATTTGAATATGGTGTGAGCTAAAAAGACCAAGTGTCAGTTCAGGAAAATACTAGGACCAAACAATACCCAAAGATGAACAATTTATAGGCAGAAATGTTTAAGTACATAAATTTTTACTTTCAGTGCAGAAAAAAACAAAAACAGGAAAAAAACCTAGGTTTGATGAATTTAAATTTTCAAAATGCTACAGCTTTCAGAAGCTTTTCTGCTAAGCACTTGAGCCAGTTATGAAAGGGGAAATGAAAAAAATCAAAGTTGCTTTTTTACATGCTGTAGTATTGGTTTACATAGAACACCGCAGCATAAAAAGCAAACCATTCCCAAGTGTCTAAGCCAGAGATCAAGGTGAAACTTCCCAAAGGCACAGGATGACAGCTCTGAAATTGTCACCTAATACCTTTGGAAATACTCCCCTTTTAAGTACCTAACCAATTGAAACTTAATGTTACCCTAGGAAATGCTGTGCCATGACTCTACAAGACACATCCAAAATACTGAGAAAGCACATTGCCTGTTTCAGAGAAAAGTAAATATTTGGTCATATGGAAGAGGCACTGTAACAGGTGTACAGTATGGATGGATGGAGGGTGCAGGAAGGTCAACAGAAAAGGTAAGAAGAAATTTGTCCAGAACAGGAACTCCAGCAGGGCATTCACCTGCTGGGAAGGAGACTTGCAGGGTGTGCATTTAGTGTTTCTCAAGCAATTTATTCGATGCTGCTGAAAGCTATGACAGCCCTGTGGTGCCAGTGGGTCATCTTCCCTCATCAGCATAATTCCACTGAAAACCCCACCTCTCACTGCCAGTATTTTTAAACCCACAATTTTACAAGCAAAGAGTTAAACTGCAGCAGTGCTCCGCAGAGAACCTAGGAAACTAAACATAAAGGATGCATAGGCAATTCTTTTCCATTAAATTCAATAAAGCAAAACACAATTACTTGGTACCCCATAGGATTTATATTAATCCCTCCAGTAAGGTACTATTGATAATGCAGTTTGCTGCATGCATATATTGCATCTGTCTAGGGCTTCTTAAAAGCCCTGTTCTGGCATTTACACTTCTTACATACACTCTTATACACAATTTACACGGGAAGCTGTTTTGACAGCTTTACTCTCAAAGACCTGACAACCTGATCACTATCACCTTAACTACTCATCTCCACACAGATTAGCATGTGCTCTGCTAACATCAAAAAATAAAACCAGCGTAAGGTACAAGCACGTACTAGACAAACTGGCACAGAAAGGTAAATGCCCCAAAATAAGTTTACATTCATCTCCAACTGGATACAGATAATAGAAAAGCAGCTCTGCTTCGCTTCTATAAACTGTATCTACTGGCCATAGTTTGCCTTATTTCAGTGAAGGGCAAGCACCTTTGCTTACATTGTCTTCCATGCCTGTACAGAAGCTGTCATGGCATTATACCTCTCATGAGGACACTTAGCTATGGCAGTGATAAGAAAGTTCACCTATCAAACAGCTCATTAGAAAGGTCATTTTGTGTTTTCAATATGAAACATCTTATACAGTGAAGTTAGATCCTAAGGTTTTGGATGATCTTCGTAATCTTTAGGCAGGACTTCATTCTGCATTGGAGTATCAGTCTAGCAAGTGTGTGATGTCACTTCAGAATTATGTGGAAGCCTTCTCCATTTTCAGCTGAAAAAAAGAAGGAAATGTCAGTCTGTCTTTCTTGAACAGAATCATAGAAATACAAGCCAATGCACCAAAACACCCAAGTATAGACTTAGTTTTGAAAATAAACTCACGTACAACAAAAACAGCTTTTAAAAGTTTCCTACTTGTGCTAAACAAAAATGTTATGATTAATGATTTGTAACTGGATCTTCAAAGTTGGAACAGTTTCTGTAAGGTAAAGTCTACACAGATTTTAAACCTGTGCACTGATTAGAGCCATTTCCTGGCACCTTGTACCAGAAATAAATTGGACTTATAAAGAAGAGTGAGATTCAACAACAGCCTACTGAAGATCACCATGGACTAGCAGAGAAAGAACAGAATGTTATGCTCAGTTCTGCTGACTCTCAGGACGCAGTTCAGATTCAGTGTCTGAACTTCAGAGGTACTACACTGCCAGGATTTTTTTTTTTTTTTTAACCTATTTTGAAACTTCACCATTCTCAACAATTATTAGCAGTGTCACTGTCCAGTGATGGCTGACTGAATTTTACGTAAGGTTTGTTACTGAATCCTGCACCAGTTCGGAACTGAAAGCTTGGAGAAGAGCCTCAGATGCTACACAGAGGCTGAAATCTGGCTAGGAGAGGAAGATCTCTGGGATATTTTCTGCCACTGTGTATGCAGATCTTTTATTATTTTTAAAGAAGGCTCCTTGCTGGAATAAGCAATTAAATTTTAGACTGTCAGAAAAGACAACGTACCTTTTATTGTGGTGAATAAGAAACAACTCTCATCTTGAAAGTTTTGAACCATCTACAAAAAAAAAAGTTTCAAAACTCTGGAGTATGACCAATGCAAAACACAAAACAGTAACAACCTCAACAACCCTGATATTAAACACAGCCTTTTGTGAGCAATTGTGTATTTTTGATTTTGTTCAGCATGTGACAGGCATATACTAAATTAAAATCCATTACTATCAAAATACTGCTTTTTACTCTTGTGACAACCAGTTGGGAGCCTATTACTGCTGGCTGTGTTTTTGGAACTCTGTGGAACAGACACTCAAATAAGCAGAGCTCAACAGTGTTTAAATGCCCCCTGCCTTTGGGGGTGCTCAAAATAAATACTTACTAAATAATTACTGCAGCATGTCAAAACTCTGTAAACCAGCTGCTTCTGTCTTCTCATAGTTTCAGTTTAGTCAGGCAGAGGAAGAGTAATTTAAAAAACCCTTCTGCTCATTTTATTGTAAAGGAAAAAATACTCTAAATGTCAGAAAATACTATGGTTGCATTATCAAACAGAAAAAACAATAATAAATAAGCAAGCATAAGAAAACCCTCTGCTCCAACTCATAAATAAAATGCCAAGAAAATAAAATTTCCATTACCTGATCACTAACAAGAATGTGGATGCCTGTGGGACCCTGTCTGTAAACTTGGTTGATCTGATGCAAAGGAATATTAAATGCCAAAGCAAGCTTGCGTGTGACTTCTGAGGCTGCCATCTCCTCTAAGTAGATTGCATGATAAACTACAAGAGAAAAAACCATTTATGTAAGCATGGTACTAGTGGATAACAATAACTATATGAAAAAATCTGAATTTGCTTATGCTCCAGGCTTTCAAAAATTTTTAAAACCTAAAACGTTTAGTTTACTCTCTCCCTGTTCTCACTAAAAGCATGAACTGCCCTGACCTTTATTTCAAGGAAAAGTCATAAACACAACTCTGACAAGGGAGAGGTTTCTATATGCTCTGAGGCTGAAAGCAACTTCCACATTTTTTCCTGTATCCTGCACAAAAAGGCACAGTCCTGTCAAACAGACTTAAAAATGGATCTTTAGAGAGTCACCTAAAGAAGTGACTTTGGAAGTAATCTTGGGCAGTCTTAAAAGAATCAGGTAATACCTACATCCCACTTACATGCCTACGCTGTTGCTTTAAATACAGATGTAGATTTGGGATTTTTGGTAAATAAAGCCTTTTGCAGCTGTCTGAATAAACTTCCCACAGATCACCTCAGAGCTGAATGCAACACAGTGAACAGAACAGTAAGACAAAGCAGCTGTTCAGTTTGGTGCTGTATTTACAGTTCCATAGCTCTATTTAACAGTGCTAGTAGCCCTTGGCAGCTCCATGTTTGCACATTGTTCTGGCTGAAGATACCCTGAGGGAAAACATGTATTTGACAACAGCAGTATTTATTTACAGATCCTCCTCCACCTCAATTCTTGCACGGAAAATCCACAAGCACTACTGCAATAGCCTACACACATTTCAGCTGGGGAGAGAGGTCTCTCAAAGCCAAGAGCAAGAAAAGAATAATTTCAAATAGATCCATTCTCTTAATTGTAAGAGTGACATGAATTTACGATAAACAGTTACATTCCCACCTGTGTTGAATCAACAGCTGTCAGGAAAATACTAAAATGAGGAGCCCATTCACTACTTGGCTATTTTTTCTTGTCCAGGCTCTACAGTTTTAGTTCAGTTGCACAGAAAGTGACAGCAAAATGGGAAAAAAATGTTTTATTTGCATGTAGCTTTTACATGTACCTACATTAATATGGTTGATACCTTGTCTGTAACAACATGCACAGCTGACTCCAGAGCTCCTTAATTCACTACCACATAGTTTTATCAACAGACTGAAAATGCTCAATGATTTAACCTTGAGAGGTTTCAGGTTGTGTTTGCTCTGTGCTGTGAAAGCAGTGATACAGCTGTGACACAACTTCCTGTGCTTTCTCTGTACACCAGGAACAGCACTTCAGCCTCTTCACTCTCATTTTCCCTTTCCCACTTCTCCTGTTTTGCTGCTGAAGCCCCACGTACCGTATATTGCACCGTTGCTGTCTCCGCTGCCCGCATCCTGGCGTTCCAGTTGTAAGCTCCGTAAGGGCTCCTGGCACACGTAGATTGTTAAACGGGGCCTCACAGATCTGCAAGCCAAGGAAACCACACGTCACAGGAAAGGCTACGTGCACTGCAAATGCAGAAGCTGATATGCCCCAACTGGAGATTTGTTATGCTAACAGTACACTTGGCATGTTTTTTCTCACTGAGCCCAAAAAGTGAAATGAATCTCTAAGTAAGTGGTCTCTCAGCCACTGCTGCATTTAAACAAAATCTCAAACCATTCAGAGCTCCTGAGGATGCTGCTTGTTGGACTCCTGGAACAGGACTACTGAGTAACAATGGCAGTTCTTCCAGAAGGGCCACTGGTACCAAACGCCCGTTTCAGATGGAATCAGACACCCCTGGGATGCTGCCTGTGTTAGCACTCAACACCTGTAACCTCCAAAAGCCTCAGGTTGTTCTTAGCTCTCTGAATCACCAGTTTTGTGTCTTGGCAACAAATCCATCTGTATCCAAGAAACTGGCAGGGCCCAACTGCATTGGTGCAGCATTACAGCCCACCTGGGCCTGCCCTGATGGTGTGCACAGGAGGAGAGTTTTAAACATATTGCTGCCAACTCCTGAGGCAGATCACACAGGCACCACGGCCCATCCTGAAACTAACTCCCCAAATCCCCAGTTCTAGAATACCCCAACTAAACCCTCTCAGCCTCACAGTCAGCACATCACCTGGATTTCAGTGCATTATACAGCCGAATTCCATCGGCTGGACCACAGATTTGTACCAGATCTTCTCTTGTCAGCTTTAATAAATCAGCACCTGGACAAACACATGAGGATTTAATGAAGGTTACTATAGCACACGAATTCTTTCTACAATAAATTGTATGTTCATTTAAACCAAGAGTAACAAACTTCACCATGACAAAAACAGAATTTGGGACACAGGAATTAGTAAAATTCAGACCAGGCTCTAGTGAGTGCTAAGTAAATCAACCTGTTTTCCAAAGGTGGTGAGTTACACTTTATGGTGTTTACAGCTTTGAAACAGTAGGAGTCTGCAGAGCACATAATTTCTGTGGAGATGACTGTGCTGGAGACAAACAATGATTTTTGCTGGCATCCAGGGCAGTGTATTTTGAACACATGCAAAATATAGAGCAAAAACATTCCATGGTTTGTCACTCAATGAATTATCCCAGGCATTCAACTCATCCATCACTTCCTCTGTGCACTTAAGTTATGACAATGCACTTCTGTACAGAAGGTGCTGCTGAAGCAAAAAATGGGAGAACGAATTCTTCTGAGAAGCAGCATGAGTGTCAGCAAAGAAAACAACACTCTGAAATATCAGTCACTGTAAAAGATGAGTGAGAAAACAGGAAAAAGAATAGTCTTTATGCATGAAAATACTCCACAGACTATCCAGGAATGTACAAATAAAAGCCAGCAAAAATAATTTACCATAGCCCTTAAATACTATAATAAAAAAACCCCCAGACCTGAGGTAGTATAATAAAAGCCACATATACCACACCTCCTGCTTCAAAAAAATCCCAGCCAGCTACTACTTGACTTTTATAAAGATAATAATGAAAAAGAAGAAAAGTTTTCCAAGAGTCTTCGTCAGAAATTTGGTACTAAAGTTTATGGAGACAGCTCAGCAACCCTCATACAAGAAACACTGGTCAAAAACTACCCGGCAGCAGCAGAAGAAACCTTCCCAGAAAAGACGCCCGGTACAAAGGGAATCCTGACAGAAGCAGGAGCTAAACCAAGAGGCAGAGAGCTGGCATCATTCACAACACTGTGTCCATCATGTGTCACCAAAGAAAAAGCAATTTTACTTATGGTGTGTACTGTGCCACACCACCCTTTGCACAATCCCATGGAAGACTGAAGAAGCAAACAGCAAAACACAGCCCCACAAATTCATCTGTTGCCATGTCTTGTGCCCAGATACAGTGGGAACTGCACTGCTCTTTAACAAGCAAATCAGTAAACAAATATGTAGAAATATGTATACCATAACGTTCTTAGAGAACTCTTTTCCCACACAGAACTTGCTCAGTAACACAAAGAAAGAAAAAAAGTAAAGTATAGATACCTGAGAAATTTGAAAAAAGCCTTGTATAGGCAGAGAACCTATTCTTGAGCAACCACTGCTGAGTTTCCTGGATTGTGGCTGAAGGATGAAGCTGCTGTAAGAAACAAGATTGAATATGATAATTTGGATACTAAAAAACCCAAACAAAACCCAAGCCATTAAAAAAAAAACTCCCTCAGTTCAACACTTTTTTGGTAACTATTAACATCAAGTGTAAATCAAATTCTCTGACACAGCTATACAAATACAGTCATGATCAATACCAGAAAGCAAACACTCACATCTCCTGACCCTTGAGAGGTTCCATCTCCTTGATGATTTGGGGAGGAAGAATTGCTACAGATTATAAAACAAAAAAAAGTATTACTAGAATTCCACGAACCAAAATATTTAAGCAGTGCTGAAAAGTAACTTGAAATTCCCAAAACAATGAATATCATGGTTGAAAGAATTAAAATACTGAAACTTGTTAAAAATAAGAGAAAGACCATTCCACAGTATATGGGCCAGACCATACCACTGTAAATAACTTTTGGATGAAGTACAAGTTTGGTTTTAGTAGTTTAATTAACACCTCAACACAAAATGGTTTCACCAATGCAATTTTTGTTGAAGAGCTTTTGAAAATATTTGCTGGGGGGTTTCCTTGCAGATTATACTGTGTATGAGGGAAATGAAGACTATTCTTACTGAGAAAATCTGAAAATAGTTTCCATAGACAAGGACTTAATTACAATAGTGAAAAGTATTTGCTATATGACAAAGAAGTTGTTTTAAAAAATATGTAGTAAAAAAGAAAAATGGTGAGACAGAAGTAATTACCTTGTAACTGAACCATGTGATACAAATGTGATACTCTAAAATGAATATATAGGTTAAAACAATCTCCCAGTTTCCCAGTGGAAAGAGAAGTTGAATTTACTCAGAAAACATTTTCAATAAGCCTGATTAAGATGTTGCCTTTAATGGGCAACAGAATAGAAACCCACCTGTCTGGGACACTGTAGGTGTTATGCTGAGCAGAGGTGAAAGTTGGAGCAGGAGTAGGACTGTTGTTTACAAATGTTGTAGGAGTATCAGGCCATGGTGAGCACTGAAGATAAAGAATTAAAACTTAAGTTTCTCTGGACAATACATTTTTTACTCTGATGCACACTTCTGTCATTTAAAGCCAGGGGTTTATCCACAGAGTATTCTGATTTGCAATTCCAAATAAAGACTCCCTTTATCCCACACATTACATGCAGATATTCCAGGCAAAAATCAGCTCTGTTTTATCTTGTTCTTTTATGAAGAGTTCTATTTATACTGTCTTCTCTTTAAAAAAATTGAAGGTATTATTGGTGAAAGTGACAAAAGACCTGTACAGATTATTCAGTTTAAACCAAAACTAACCAACCCCCAGCCACCTGCTGGAAAAAAAGTCTTTTATCCTGCACAGGGTGAAAGGGCTGTTTAAACTGCAGGGATAATGACATGACAAAAAGTGTTCAGTAATAGCAAGTAAAGCTATGAAGCTAGATTGCACCTTGTGGATGAATTTAATGTCTCTGCCCTGAGAGCAATCAAATACAAACGGAATTTTCAGTAGAAATTTTGTAAATTCTGAATTTTAAATAATTTACTGCAGGACTGAAATTATGCTTACTTACATGGACTGCTTGGTAAACCAGAATTTTTTACACAAACTTAAGTCATCACATATATATGGTAAGACAGCTGTCCAATTCTGTCAGTCTTTTTTTGGGTATTTTTTAAAATTGTCATGATAAAGCTTTTCAAAACAAGGCTACCTTTTAGTGCTTCCAAAAGTATTAAAAATATAGTATTTTAAAGAAAAACAAAAAAAACCAAACAGGTTTTAATATGTTCAAAGACATGATTAAAACGAGCAAGTAGCCCAAGATCAGGTAAGCTAAGACCATGCCTGTTAAGACAACAAAGATTTCTGATATATTCATCATGCACCAGCTAAATACCTTGTAAGAAATTTCCAGATTTATATCACAGCCTTGGAGAACAGAGGAGGAAGGAAGAGGGGAGCTATGACTTAATATTAATGGAAACTTGTTTCAACAATTTTGTGTTGAAAAATCCTTCCTCTGCCTGGGGGAAACAGTAAATAAGTGAACACCAGCTGGCATCTTCTGTAAGAGAGTTAACAACATTTCTGTGCTGGACCCCATTCTTCACTTGTCAGCATAAGATGCTGACATGCTGCAAGTTCCCCAGCATGGCATATGGAATTAAAATAAATTTATCTTGCATGCAAATAGCTTAAAAATGAGGAACTTCCTTTATCTGTCCGAGATTTGACTCAAACCAGGCATTTTTGTTAGCCACAGTGTCCAGAGTCTCTGATTATGTGGTCAAAGCCACCCTTTGGGCTACAAACAGTGCCCTCTGCACAGAGCACGCTCCTCTATGACCTTGTAGGGTGACACATTCCTCCTCCAATTCCGTATATTCCCACCTGTTGTCTCTCTTCTCAAGCTCATTTTAATGTTACATTAAAGATGTTACATTACATCAGGTAGTTAGAAGTAGCCTTTATTCCCTAAATATGTGGTCCAAAGCTGTAATTTTAAAATAAAACCTCGACATAGTAATGTTAACTTTGTTCTTCTGACATATTTTGAAAGCGCAATTAAAATTCTTAAATTTTGTGACATTCTCTTCCTAAATTTTAATCCAAGATGTTTATGTGGACACACATATCCAAGTTTCATATCCTTGGCCACCATTCCCTTAGAAGGTTCTAGCCACCATATATTTAAATTCAGGGGCAGAGAAGAAAGCACTGGTGCCAGAGAACAACGTTTGAGCCATTCCCAAGGTAGGCACTGCAGTCGGTGTTTCTGTCCTTCAAACCCAGCTGAAGTTCTTCACAAGGAAGCTCTGGGTTTAAACCCAGGAAGAAGCACATTTGAAGTATTCAGAAAAATAAAATCCCAACCCAAAGCAAGTCACCTTTCTTCTCCCATGAACTTGCTTTCCTACCTTGTCTCCTTTGCCAGCAAAACCACCACTAACTATCCACTGAGACTCAACAGGCTGGTTAAAAGAAAAAATAAATAGGAAGTGTAATACTACTGCAACACACCTATTGCCTCCATTCTCCTTTTTCTGTCTTACAGGCTGTGGAGGGAAAAATGAGTATTTGAGCACTGAGACAATTCTGAAAGGTTCAAGGAACAAGAAAGTCTTCCAGCAATTAACCTGAGCTGATTATGCTTTTGGAATCACTCTCAAGCACAAATGCCCTGCACTTCACAAACTGGATTATGCAAATGCCTGGCCACCAAAGCCATTAACACTACAAAGACTAAGCAAGGATGTCTTGTCTTTTCTAACATCCTGCATGACCTCTGAATTGAGGGTGGTGAGGGTTATAAGGGAAATGGATCACAGAAAGTGGCACTGCTTCCCTGAAAAAGCACCTGCCATTGTCACTGTCAGGGACAGAACACTGGACTTCATCCTTGTGCTCTGATCAATCAGGGTATTTCTTATATTCCTAAGCCAAAACTGAGTCAGCCAAAGGACATTCAGCAAGCTAACGATGCTAATACAGAAGTCCCTGACCAATGGACACAAACCTAGGAGAAAATGTCACCCTGTCACAAGGAAGCATTCAACTCCATAAAAAGCCATCACAGAACAGAAAGAAGAGTGGCATTATATCTTTACCTGTAATAAACAATTAATATATACTGATGAATTTACCAAGATCATGTTTTTGAGGTCTCAAGACTAACTTCATTACCAGCACACTGCTACTGTACTCGAGAAATTGTCTTAATTCCAAACGTGGATTAATTCAGGAGAAAACTATTTTGGTTTCAGATGTTTAACAGCCTTCTGCAGAGGCCATGAATGAAGTTACAAAGTTTTACTAAGTTAAAAAAAAAGATAAGAAATCTTTCTAAGTATGACTTATCAGATTTAGGATATATAGCATTTAAACTCAGAACATTCCTAACTGCAGAGGAATTGCAAAATCTCAAGTTATTCCAAGCCATGGTTTAATGTAATATCCCTTCCTACTGCCAATATACTGGCATCTGCCCAAATTTGTGCCTTACAAGAGAGGAAAACTGAACCTTGGCAAAGAACTCCATACTATATTCACAGACCAAATAAACATGAAAACAAAGTACAAAACCAAAATACAGTAAGTCTAATTTGTTCTCCAAGTTAGACTTAATATATACTTGGGCACACAGCACCTCCTTAAGAGAACAAAGCATCCATTTTCTTATACATGGTATGGAGCTTTTTCAATCTTTCACATCCCCAACTTAATGTTCCAATTTATTTCAAGGTCTATACCTGGAAGTCTTTTAACTTTCATGTGCTCTGTAATCAGCTCTGTCTGCAAAAAATGACCATTTGACCAAGTTTAATCAAATTATAGTGTATATATTCTAGCTTGTGACATATAATATACACTAATATAAAAATCAACCAAAATACCACAGACAGAAAAAAGTGCAAAGGCCCAACTACCACAACACAAATTTTCCCACTTTTACAAATTCAAAGCAGGGGACAGAAACTGGTGGGGTTTTTTCCCTTTTCCATTAGATAAGCACTAACTTTTATATACTAAGAGGAAAACAAAGTGCCTCCTTCATAAAATGGCCCCTGAATGAAGGTCACCTGTACATAAACATCCCCTTTGAGGTCCAGAAGGCAAGGTTAAATTTGTAGCCATTTATATTTACAGAAAAAGTTAACACTCCATAGTTTGAAGAAGAATCTAACAAGCAGTTTAACTATGTGTCTTGTCTGTTTGGACAATACTGAGATAAACACAGCAGAAACTGCAGTGAATGCACTGAATTTCGATACATCAGGTGAATTCAGAGAAGTAATGGAAAAGCTTATCTAGATGGCATTTGTATGAAAATAAGTGACAAGGGAAAGATGGGTGATGGTAATTTGAAAAAAACCTCTCTGGTTCTTTGAAAGGACAGAAGAGCAGAGCAGAACAACCATTCAGAAAGGAAGCTCCACCAAACTCCTTGCTTTGTGTTAGAAACCCATACGAATTAAATTGGAAAGAAAACACATTAGATTCAATGTTTTCTGAAGAAAGCATAGTAAGAAACCAATCTGTCCAAATGCAATTGTGACTGAGCTGGAAATAAACACATAGGAGGAAAAAAAAAAAAGAAACAAAAATGGAAATATCTAACAAATAACACAGCAGAATCTTGGAGGGGTAAAATAAAAAAGCCAACATACAAAATGTGATGCAAAAAGCAATAATGAAAAGGAAAGGTCAGGTTAGGTGTAGTAGGAAGATAAGAATTCACAGCTTTATAAAGGAAGAGAACTATAGATTGGATCAGCATTAATTTCTGGAATTCAAGAGAAGATAACAGACTACTGTTTCTGGGCATCTAGGAAGCAGCACGGACTAAGGAACAGTCAGCATCTTGACTGCATCTAGTAAAATACACTCCAAACACTTCTGCTTTGGGGTTTTTTTCTCTAATAGAGCTACAGTTCCTGCAGGACATGTGAAGTAAAAAGATCCATCATATAGAAACACGTAACACGTGAAAGAGTGTCCATCTCATATTTAAACATAGGGAAACACATCTTCACTTTCTGTGTCTCTGTGACAACAGTACCACAAGTGTGGAACATTTGATTTGCACATCTCAGGGAAGTCTGGAAACAGCCAAAGCGTCTGATAGCCACGTTTGGGAAGACAGATTTGCAAGGACAGAATTGCTTTAAGTAGAAACATTTATCACCCCTTTTTACAGGATCCATATTTACAGGGACCACAAGAACAAGCCTGTCTGGTGACGAGAGAAAAAAGGCCAATGAATTGGCCTTCAAGATGTAGATCAGACATTCCTTTTCTAGATCAAGCAAACAAGTTTTACATTCAACTTCTGTAGCTAAAACCACTACTGAGTGTGTAGCAATTACCAAGGCTTCATTACGAATACAGAAAAAATAGTGTTTCTTGGTATTTTTTATGGGCTTGGTGATTTCTAATAATTTTGCTAATGATAAAAATCATTGTAATGATGGAACTACCAAGTGTTGAAATCTGCAAACAATACGAAGTTAGCAAGGCTGAAAGGATTTCATCTAACATGGATAAAATTCTAAATGGTCTCAACGTAACTGACCAAATGATCTCAAGACAGCATTTTATTACAGGCAAATGAGAAACAGGAATAGTGAGCTGCACAATTAAGAGAACTGGAAAGCTGTACATAGCTGCTATTCAAAATAGGCTGTGGGTCATTATCCTTTGTGTGCTTTGGGAAAGGCATCAGAAGTCCAGTAATGTCCTACCTAAGCTGTTCTTCACTACAATTAAAGTAATGTAGAATTAAGGTAATTCATAGAATCTTGGTATTTCAAGAGATTGTTAAGGAAGGGTTAGACAACTTCTAGGTAGGATTTAGCTAAGGTTTGTCCTACTCTGGACAATGGATTTGTCTTATCTGTTTAAAAATACCTTTCTCTATTATTCTTCCTATAAGCAACAATCATTCAATGAAATACTTGTAACAGCATGAGAAAAGAAAAACACAGGAATTCCTCCAAGGACAAGCTTCAAAAGATGCTTCATAAGCAAAAGCAATAAAAGCCTGTTTTCTCCTGCCTCTCCCCCCAGGGCCAGCTGGAACAAGTAAAAGAATGCACTGCCAAACAATCAAAGAGGTGCATCTTAAAAGAAAGAACAAAAACCAAAAAAAGACAACAGCCAAGAATAGTAGAAGGTAAATTCAGACAGCTCAGTGCATACAATAGTTTTGGGTTCACAAAACAAAAAATCCAAATATCCTCCAAAGAACCCATCTGACTAATATTGCTTGTTCCTTCCCACCCACTTACATGGGTTATAAACAACAAGAGGCATACGCTGAAGTATTTTATAACCTAAATGTAAAACCTTATACATCACTTTCACAGATCATAAATACAAACCAAGTCATGCCTGAAGGACAGGGTTCAGACAGTCATTGCTTAAGCACTGCTGGGAAAGAGCTTCAGCACAGTATGCCTGTTCAAAGAACAGTCAAATAATTGCCTTCCACAGTCACATTATTAATTGACATTTAAACCTGCCAAATGAAAGATGTGGAATTGTTCCTCCTTAAGGAACAGCATTTAAGAAATATAAAATGCTAACCCTTGGCAGGATGACTGCACAGGACATATGTCAGGGAGGGCACAGGATACATGTCAGATTCCTTCTGAGGTGCACATATAGGGTAAACGTAACACAGATCATGAAGATGAGCCGACTCTTCTGAACTGCATTAAACCTGCTTGGAGCACAGTATGTAGATGGCTAAAGGAAAAATCACTAACAACCATCTGCAACACAACATGGCTTCTTAAAAGTACTGATGTACATGAAAACTTCTACTGAATGTAAGTACAAATAGGAACAAACCACTAAATGTCACTGTTCTTACTTCCACTAATTACACATGGATAGGAAAGAAAAAAGCTGTTTCATTTAATGTCACATAAACTGAAAGTTCTTGACTTTTAAGTTACACAGTCCCTCTGCAACAGTTTAAGTGTTAGATTTAGGAAGGATTCCTTTGCTGAAAATAAACATGGAGTAATTGGGATACATAGAAGTGAATAAAATTAAGACACAGCAATCAAAGTATTTTTACTTTATATAATGGAAGTTTCTCCTATATCTAACACTGCACAAGGTATCTTGCATAATCAAAAGGTAAGCAGAAGTCCCTTACACTGCCTCGCTTTGCCAGAGAATCACCGTAGTCTGCTGGCAAAGTCCGCTTGCTGGACTTTTTCTGCTCATGTTCAACTGCATCTTCAATTATAGGCTCAAGCCTCATCTGGACAAACACCAAAGATGTGGATCAATTTCTTTTCATTATACAGTGAGGAAAGATCTAAAAGCCTTTTAAAAACTTCTGAAATATTTAGAAAACTGCATAGAACTCACTGATGTTTTAATAAAAAAACCTACTGAGGCTCTGGCCTTAAATTCAGTAATTTCTGAAAAATAGACTTTGAAGCTCAAACTTGGTAATTAAACTTTAGAGTCCCCCCTCTTTTTTTTTGGTTTGTTTTTTTGCTTTTCAGCTGCAAGATTTTGAAATCTGTATCAAAAGTCTTGCTCAAGGGTTCAGTACAGTCAGTCAAACAGTGTTCAATCTAAAGTATGTTTTAATACAAGCATTTATTGAGTATCTAAATCCAAATTTACTAAACAAAATCTTAAAATTTAACGTTGCTGCTTGCTGGAAAAGTTTGTCAAATAAAAAGCTTATCTCTGTGCAGAACTAATTCTTCCCCAACCCTTCCAAGACTGCAGCTAAGTAATGTGCTGTATCTACATATAATCTCTTCAGTCAGCAGATGCAATTTTATGTTGTTACCTCTGTAAGAACTGTGGTGTCATATGAAGGCTGATACTTCTCTTTTTCATGTGCAGTTCGCTTTTCCATCTTTTCTCTGTCTGTTTTCTGTTTTCTGTCTGCTCCTTTGGGCTAAAAATGAACAGTTATGTGAACATGAACACAAGTGGAATATGGTTTTATAACTGAAATCTGATCTCAGACATGAACCATTACAAGCAGTAATATAACAATTTCCCTTATCTTTATGAGAACTTTACTTAGAGACTTAAGGATCTGTTTTCTAATGTTACCTTAAAAACTTTGATTTGACAACTGGCTGAATGCAGATGATCTGTATATTCTCCATTTTCAGTCTGTTTAAAGGTGTCAACCTGAATCCTAAAAGGAACTCCTTTCTCTCCTCCGTGTTTACGAGGAGTAAATTCAGTGCTGATACAATGTACCTGAAAAAAACCAATAACCAAACAAAAAGGACCCTCAGAGGCATTTCAGGCATGAACTTGATTGTATGTTACCCACAACACATAAACAGCTTCTTGCAGTAAGTATTAGCAGAGCTATAAAAGGTCACTGACTGGAAGAGTTTTTCATCTCATGCACCCTCATCTCAGGGTATTTTCAAATATGCCCAACTCCTTTAAAAGTCCACAGACCTTTTAATCATGTGTGTAATTGCTTCAGGTGCTACATCAGAATGAAGACTGGGTTTATAAGCTACAAAGACCCCTTAAGAATATCTAAGGAGAAAATCAGGGCGATAAAAAGAATTATGAACAATCTCACTGGACAGTGCTCCCAATTTTTTTTCCTTCCTTATGGAATTTTAAGCGAGCCTTTAGAATGAGTGAACTATATTTGCATAATATCAGTTCCATTTTCAGTTAGTTATCTTTCTTCTAAGGAAATGCATTAAAAAAAATTTCCATAATTTATCTCACAGTTCTTCAAGATGACCACATTTTAGCAATTATGTAACTCTTACTAAAAAAAGTATCTTTTATTGTACTAGATGAAAGTTTATTTATTGACAATATAGAATTTAACCTATTTTGACAGCCAGAGTAAGGAATATTGCTACCTGAAACTTTACACCTATACTTTTTTTATAATAAAATCAGATCTGAGATAAAAGTAAGCAATGTGAATATGAACATTCTATCTAAATAATTTCCAAACAAAGCACGTTCAGTTGCCCTGAATATCAAATACACAAATAATAGAATTCCTATAGGGAAACCTATTGACATAGTAAGATACATCTTTTTGAGTGTCTGACTTAAAACCCTTTTTTTGTAGGACAATAATTTTCATTCTGAATCCTTAAGCCAAGCTTCTGCTGAAAGTAGTAGTGAGAATTACTGAGAGGAATTTAAGTTAATTCTTACACTTCATACAACTAAATAGTTTAACTATGAAAGCTTTCTGCAAAGAGCTTTTTGAAAGCTTTTTATCTACATTTTTCTATAAACCAAAATTAAACAGAAAAACCTTACTGGGGACTCTAATAGACTTATGAACCTGTGTTTTTTCACAAAGATGGTATTTAATGGCCATCCCACAAATAACAAACCAAGAAGCTTTGCAGTTGAAATATACTGCTCTTTGTGACCTGAAAGGCACCAAACACAGACATCCAGTCAAATAAAGTTTCAAACCTGAATAAAAGCAGATGTACATTTTGTTGGATCCCATAAAAATTCAACTGCATTGAGCTGGCTTGGATTTGTCTTGATATCAATGACTCCAACAGACATTGGAATATCTATTAAAATAAGTAGCACACATTTCAGAACAATCATACAGCAAGAAAACACTGTAAATAAACTGTAATATAAGGTTACTAGCAGCATACACAAGGTAGGATGGAAAAACGTGGGCTTTGGTGGCTTGAACAGTTTCTTAGGGCTGATACAAAGAATCTTAGTATATTCAACATACAGAGTGCTCAAGGTTTTGGGTACTTTTTCATTCTCCTTCTCTCCTGCCACCCCTGAAGTCATGCACTAAAAATGATCAAGTTACGCAAAATACCAAAACCGTGTTTGTACCATTTTCAGAATCTAACAGAGAAAGTTACTTTTGCCTGTGTTCTCCGAATTACTGCAACACTGAGCAACCAAAATTAGAAGGATTATCAAATGTGTAGGGTTGCAGAGTTGCTGTCTTACTTTTATAGCACTTAAAAGTTCGAAAAAAATGCTGAAGTGCTAAGAATATTTATATTCAAAACACACACTATGACAAAGCAGCATCCAGAAATCTGGTCTGTCCTTTTTCAACAGCCCCAACATAAATGTAAATGTGATCAATTTAAATTTGGAAATTGAATTCCATACAGTAGCAACAAATAGAAACAATTGTACCTAAGTCGAGAAGTCTGTCCCCAGGGCGGTTCCACTTCCAGCCCTCTAGCTGCTGGTGCTCTGTATACTGCAACCTTCTGTCATGGAACACAACTCTTATAATGCTCTAAAGAAGAAGAAAACAAGCCTGTGATGAGCCACAGAGTCACTACACGTTTAGAAACAGCCTAAAGATAAAGCACTAAATACCCCAAAATAGCCACAGTGCCAATAAATACATATTTACAGCAAAAATTTTGGCAACCATCAGTATCCCAAAATATTCCAGAACACAGAAATAGAACTGAGCAGCAGGAGATACTTGAAAATGTGGTAAAAATGCAAGGGAGAATGATATCTGATTGGATACTCTAAAGGTCACTATGAATTACATACAGTGGAACTGAGCAACACTGACAGTACAGTATCAACTCTGTGTAGGCAACACCAAATTATTTTAGAAAGCAGATACCAAAGATTCCATTTATTATGAAAGTGGTCAGTATTACTTCATCATTCTTTCACTGGGAACTCCGCGAATTTCTGTAGGACACCTTAAGAAATAAAATAGGAAATTCCCTTCCTAGTACTTGTAAGAGATTTACAAAAAATCCGTGATTTTAATTAGTAGAAAGAATTTAAAAGTTCCAATTAGAAAGTTCCAAACTTTCTCAACTACTCTAGATGAAATATTCATCCAGAACAACTACAACATAATTAACCTTATTCAGCTAGAAGCAATTATCTAACAATACGTATTTTTGTGGCCAGTTTTGGTACTGCTAAATTAATGCACATACAAAGCAATTTGTTACACAGAGGGTGGGAAAAATACTGTGCACATGGATCGTTACCCAACAAACAGAATGCAGACAAATTTGCATTTTTTTTCCATTTTTCTACAGTCTTCCTTGTATTAACAGCAGCTAAAAGTGTCCACAAAACCCAAGAACTTTGAAATGGAGTGCCTCTTCCAGATGGATTGCATTTCCTTGGGTTTATTTCAAAGATAACAGAAAGCAAATGTGTGCATGTACACATACAAACACACACAAACACACCATTCCTTCTGCACTGCAAACTGGCAAGTTTGGAACTTGGAAATATCCACAGCCACCTTCAGTGCCATGAAACGACTTCTTTGGCAAAGTATTGGAATTCCAATATTTAATTGTCCAAAGTGGAAAATTCATTGGTGCAGCATTACAGCACCTTGCCATGGGAAAATTCACTTTTCTAAACTTTTACACTGCTTTGCCCTATTCTACCTACCAAATGACTCATCACCCACACATAAACCTAGAAAATTACAGCAGAGAGACACCCCAGGGCTACAAGGAAATAGCACCTGAGGGGGCAAAATAGTCCACATGCTTATTATAGCAAGTCACCATGCCAGGTTGTAAAAAGTTTAATTACAGAACTCTCAAATCCCACTTTTATGCTCATGCTTAACTCTTCCTGAAATGATCCCTGAACAAGCATCCCACGGACAATTAAGAACAAGGCATAGGACTTTGCAAGCAAGCCAAAGTTCACAAATTACACAGCCCAAAGCTGGCAGGTAAAGATTCAGCCTCCCACAGGCACACTGCTCTGGTGCATTTATCAGCACCACTTTCAAAGTGACTTTAATTGAAGTTTTTCCCTTCTTTACTAATACCTGAATAGGATTTTTTTGAGAATTCAATAAAATCAATAATCATCAGGTGCTTAGAAGAAAAATCCATCAGCTCTATTAATCATCTGTACTCTTAATTGGGTAATTTTTCAGTTTGCTTCATTTTCATAGCTCATGCAATACCTCAGATCCACAGTACTTTCTACTAACATTGAAGCACAAGGAGAGAAACCTGGAATTGAGGGAAGGGGCTCAGCTGTGGAATAAACTGGTCAACGAGCAGCAAAATTAGAGATCCATTTTCCTATGGATGTATCTCCAATATCCCACTGCTGCAAAGCTCACAGGTTGGCTCCATATGTTTTCTGTAACGTTTCTTAAGAAATACGCTCACAATACCTGCACTTCTTTCTAAATGATCCTCTACCTTCCTCTCACCTTTTCTAATCACTTGAAATGGCCAATGGGATGGCTCAGAAGACGCTGGATACAAAATCTACAGACAGCTATCTTAAGCTTTGCATAAATACTTACGTCTTCAGTGCACACAAGTGTGCATTGGATACTTATATCCATGTTTTTATTTGTAAACATCATTGGTCCACATATTCTGACCAAATACCTAGTGACAGCAGAAAAAAACATTCCATAAAATAGACAATGTCTTGTTTGTTAGTAACACTATCTAGTGAACTTAAACTCACCTTCACCAGTTTTCCATTGATCTCTGGTATGTCTCCAGCTTTCCGATTATCCAGCATCCGTATCTCATAGGACTGACCTTTAAAGAGAAAAAAATTGCATCAGTAAAAGAGTAGGAGCACAAGGCTGTTTTGTATTTAATGCATTTAGATTAGCTTTTGGTTCACAGTAGACAAGAATACCAGTACCTAAAACTTGAGTTTCAGAGATCCAGATAGCAACGTGCGCTTCACAGCATGCAAATTACCAAAACAAAACTTTTTGGTCCCATTAAAACTACAGATATTTTCAAAGTTCAATTATTTCATTTTTGTGTCAACTGTAAGTACTTGCTTCTCTATTTTTTTTCTGAAGACAAACATTTCAAGGCTAAATTCCTTTCTTTTTTAAAACTGATGAATGGCAACATACTGAGAACCATTAACTGGTCTTCCAAAACAAACTCTTGCAGAGTTTTTATACTTTTCCCAAAATATAAATACTATTCTCCCATGTTTAATTTTGTCCATATACCTGTTGCCTTTGTATGATTTTTATGCTTTATATGATTTCAGAAATAGACCTTTAAAAGAGACAGTTACTGGTTATATCAACAGTATGAGCAAACCTATCTTGCCAGTGAATATGATAAACTGTTGTGCTTCAAAAGAGGCAAAGCTTGTAGCAATTTATTTAACTACAAGGATTTTTTTCCTTCCAGCGTGAGGAGCACATATTAATTTGCAAAATCACATTTCCCTAACTAAAACACGTTCACTAAGATGAAATGCAGTAAAATCATCACCTACACTACCCTTCAGGCTACCTTTACAGTCCAGTGTATAACACCTCTAAAAGACATTTTGACTTGCCCTACAAGGCAATAATCCTGTGAATGAGCAAATGATTTCTTCATCTCCTTTCAGTTTTCATAGACTGATATTACTTCCAAACTATGGACCATTTCAGGGGTTTTTCGCTGGAATACAATTAGCATATTTATGAATATACTCTACACATGTACAGGATTTCTTTACCCAAGCAGCACATGAACATTGATACAGTCATTGAGGACATAAATCCATATGAAATAGATGTTCACCTAGTGCAGCTCAGTAAAAAATACACAACTTCTCCTCCTACATTTAACAGGAGGAAAATTTTCCTGTTAGTGTGATTCATTCAATTACCAGTGTTATTTACTCACACAGCTATAACATGTACGTTCAAATGTATTTAAAATCAGCATTTTTCAAATCTAGGAATATTAATAAACTTTCTCATGTATTTCTCTGTTCTCTCTCAACATTTTTTTGGGGGGATAGGGAGGTGGGGGAAGAAAAAAATTCTGATTGTTTTCTCAAGAAGTGTGGCTAATCTTTTATAGGTACGAAATAATATTAAGACAGTAGATTTGATGAAGGTAAAAATCAAAGAATACGAGACTTGAAAATGTAAAAACAACTCTGGAAACTTTCAAGACAGAGGAAAAGATGCATTCCATTTTGGAGTTTTGGACATGTAGATGCTCCAAAAGTGTGAAAAGGACCACAGCACTGATTTTTATCATCCCTACATGAGACCTATATATGCCACTTTCTCTGCTCTTTCCTGAAGAACAGCCAGAGGAGGAAGGCAACACAAGCTATGTAACTGCCCCTGCTTCACACTGAATCTACAGTAATTCGGTCACAAAAATCCCAGAATGCTCAAGTTTGGAAGGGACTTCTGAAGGTAATCTTGGCCAATCCCCCTACTCAAGGTAAGGCCACCTACAGCTAATTGCCCAGCACTAAGCCTGGCTGGTTCTGAGTATCTCAAAGGATGCTCATCCAGCCCATACTTCTTTTCTCTGTAAAGATCTTATGGGAGAAACCAGCAAAAGCCTTACTGAAGGAAATCACTTGTAAGCAATACCTACTACCCTCCCCTGGTCCACCAAGCCACCCAGTCCATTGAAGATATTTATCAAGCTGGTCAAGCATGATACCCCCCTGGGAAATCTGTGCTGACTATTCCTGACGATGATTCATGTACCAGGAAATGGCTCTCAGGAAACATTGCTCCATCACCTTCCCAGGAAGCCTGTAGTTCCCTGGTCCTCCTTTTTGAAGTTAAGATCAACATTAGCTTTCCTGTAGTCTCAAGCACCTCTCCTAGTCACCAAGATCATTCAAAGACCATCACGAGTGGCCTCACAGTGACATAGGGCACCGCCCTAAGCACTCGTGGGTGCATCCCATCAGGACCCGTGGATTTATGTATGTTCAGCTTGCTTAAGTATTTCCTGACCTGTTCCTCTTCCACCATGAGCACATATTCCTTGCTTCAGACTCTCCCCTCATCTCTAGGGCCTACGACTCCTACAGAACAGTGATACCAGAAAAGACTGAGGCCAAGAAGGCAGTGAGTCCTTCAGCCTTTTCCATGCCCCATGTCACCACGGCCTTGGTCCCGTTCAGCAGGGGGCCCATTTTCAATAGTCTTCCTCTTGCCATTTACGTACTTACAGAAGACCATCTTGCTTTTGACATTCCTCACCAGATTCAGTTCCAGCTGGGCTTTGGCTTTTCTGACTGCATCCCTGCAGGCTTGGACAGTATCTCTGTACTCCTCTCAGGTTACTGGTCCCTGCCGCCACGTTCTGTATGCCTATCTTTCGTATTTGAGTTCCCTTGCTTACCCATGCAAGCCTCCTGCTATTTTTTGCCTGACTTCCTGTTCACTGGGATTCACTGCTCCTGAGTTTGAAAGAGATGATCTTTGAATGTTAATCAGCTTTCTTGGGCCTCTCTTCCCTCCAGAGCTTCATCCTAAGGGACTTTGCTGTCCTGAAGTCCAAAGACGTGATACTGGTCTTCTGCTCTGCTTCTTTCTCTCAGAATCATGAAGTCCACCATCTTGAAGGCAGACAAGCCTGACTGACCTTGATAGTCACAACCCCAATGAACCCCTCCCTGTTTCATGAGGTATAGCAGAGCTATCCTCTATCACTTGAGTCAGGAAGCTGTCAATCAGCACTTTCCAGTAACCTCCTGGGTTGCTCACGCCCTGCCGCACTGTCCCTGCAGGAGACATCAGCGTGGTTGAGGTCATCCTACAAGGAGCAGGGCCTGGGAATGTGAGGCCACTTCCAGCTCTTCAAAATAGGTCTCATCTACTTGTTCTTCCGGGTCAGGTGGCCTACAGCAGGCACTCACTACAATGTCATCCACATTGTCCTGCTCTTTAATTCTTACCCATAAGCTCTCAATTGGCACATCACCTACCCCCTCTGCAGAGCTCCAGACATTCCAGCTGTTCTCCCACATAATGCCTAGCTTCCCCTCCCTTATCCTCTTGCTCTGCCTTACCTAAAGAGCCAATACCCCCACACCGTAACATGGCACTCTGCAAGCCATCCCATCATGACTCCATGATGCCAAGATCACACAGATGCCTTAATTCCTCATGTTTATTTCCTATGCCACTGGCACTATTGATGTGTGTGCACTTCAGAGGCACCTCACCATGCTCACTTACCACGAAGGGCTTTGGTGTTCCCTTGGAATGATGCTCTACAGGCACTTACTTGCTTACGTCCAAATGCTGGAGATGATCCTGTTTAAGCCTCCTTTTGTTGATGCTGTGTTCCCTTTCATGCTCTTTGCTTATGAACCATGTCCATCACTCCCGCACAGTCACTCCCTCCCTCCCTCATTGCTCCTACTTCAAAGCCCTCTTTACCAGGTCAGCCACAAGCTGGCAAAGGTACCTTCACTGCCCTTTCCAAGCTGGATGCCATCTCTCCCAAGCAGTTCTTTGCATTCATGGAACTCCAACCTTTGCGGCACTGTGTAAACCAACTTAAAGAATGCTTCCTCTTTAAAAGCAATTCTCTTCCACACGACTTCTGCTATTCCATATACATCTAGCTGAAGAGCAGCCAACTCAAAACACTGTCCCACAACTCCAGTATGCTTTCTCAATGGACCTATTTAACAGATTTCACAGTAAGAACCCTGCAAACCCCTGAACAACCAACCATCATCACTCCAAGATCTGAACTTCTAGAATCAGCTTCAGCTGAACATCTAATAATGTTAAATATTCCATTAGCTCACAGAGTATCTCAAGTTGGAAGGAACACACAGGAACTGAGTACAACACCCTGCTCCTCACAGGACTACCAAAACCTCAATCACATGACTAAGAGCATCAGCCAGATGCTCCTTGAACTCTGAGTGACACTCTTAGCTATACTAATTAAAATACTTACTGATAGAGGGTAAAGTTAGGGCTTGTTTAAGCATTGCCTTAGGGAATGTCACCACAGCTTAACAGACAGGGCAAATGTTCCCACTGCTTCTGATATTCCCAAGCCAGGAAACTAAAACAACTGCTGACGAAATTAAACAGGGTACTTCCTTTTGAAAATTATTTAAGGCAAGACGCTGCCTGAAAATGGGGCCAAATTAGAAACCAGATAGCTGAATAACCAGGATGTAAATGATAAATTACACTTTTGCTAGAGGACTCAATCCAACTCATTACACAAACATATCTATCAGCACAACTCAGTGTTGCAAACCGATCCTTATTTTAAGCTGCCTTCAGTACGAAAGAAATCATGTCTCACAACTTTTTTTATGTATCACAGAATCTGCTGAGTTGGAAGGGACCCACCAGAATCACTGAGTCCAACTCCTGGCCCTACACAGGACACTCCAGGAGTCACACCATGTGCCTGAAAGCATTGTCCAAATGCTTCTTGAACTCTGTCAGGCTTGGTACTGTGACCACTTCCCCGGGGAGCCTGTTCCAGTGCCCAGTCACCCTCTGGGTATATACATACATATATATATATATATACACTAGAGAAATTTTAATGAAAAGGTCTTAACCTGGGCAGTAAATGTACTGTCTTTCTGTCTGAAGTACTACAACAGAAAGGAAATTGGCCAACTGTTTTTTTTCCTCCCATATTTATTGACGGAAAGGGGTTATACCAATGTCCTCATTTTTCAACATCAGGAAAAGTTACCTAGGACACTGAAAAATACCAAAACTTCTTTGCCAATGAAATCTTTATATTAAAAGATATTTGCAAGGACAGATGAAACATTTACAGTCATTTTAGACACTGCCACTTTAAATGGTAAGCTGTTCTCAGAAGCAAGACAGCAAGCACTTTCTTCCTTCAGCCTGCTGCCTTGTGCTCTGTCTTCAAATTACAGCACAGTCTATTGAGATTTTGAGTCAAAACCCACAAGGAAAAGAAAGCTGAACTAGATATAGGAATGGAGATCCTAGGGCATTAGAGCCAGAGGAGGGGGATGAAGGGGTGGGAGGGCACAAAGCCATTGATATGGTCCAAACCAAATGATAAATGATTTTAGTTGAGTTCAGAATACTAGCTGACTAAACTTAGGACACAATGTAATTTTCAGAGGTGAGGAAAGTTTTATCATACAGCAGTGACTACATTCAGATTATTTTACCTAGGAATCAGTGCTCTCTCTAGAAAAAAAAAATCAATTTTCATGCAAATTAACCACAGGCTATGAGGAAAAAAACCCAGCCTGATTCACAAGAAGTATTTATCTAGTTAATTTCTGATAAATGTACACAAACAGTGAAATACACACAAACTCCAAAGGTAACTGTACTTGTGTTCGTGTTTAACACAATACTGTTCTGGACAGACATGTCTGGCTAATTTGAGAGCAATTACAGAGGCCTCTTTTGTGTAACACTTCTTGTTCAGGGACTGACATTTTAACATTTATTATGACTTGTGAGGGCTGTTTGTGTGTACCTCATGCAAATATCCAATTAACTTGCTCTTATCAATCAAATTTAAACAGAAATGCAAAATTAGTCCTGAATTTTCAGCTATTACTACCTGAAATTTGTCTCCTAAAAGCTCTATTGGCTTCATGTTATTGGGGGATGAAGGGGATACAGAGGGGCAACACACAAGAGGAAAAAAAACCCAAAAACCAAACCAACAAAGGAAAAAAAAAAAACCCACTCCCACCAGAATCCAAAGGGGAAGTAACACCATACTATAGTTGTGAGCCTAAGAGTTGGACAAAAAAAGACTACCAGTAAGGTATCCAACCTCTTTCTGACATGCATTCATTTTGGATACACACACATGTATCAAAACATGAAATACCATTCCAGTTTCAGACTTGCACCACAAGCTGCATTCACATATGTGTACCAACCTTGATTCAAGTATGTGAGAGTTTCATCATATAATTTTACTGCTGGAGATGTTGCAGCACACATAACATACTGGAAAGGTGGATGTTTGGTCTCATTTTCTTGTGGAAGGCTGGAATCTTCCTGTTTGAAAATAGGCAGTGCCAAAACATCACTGAAAAGAAAAATAAAAAACAACTTTGAGACTGTTAGCCCTGTTTGGATTGAAGTTAAACAAAAAAGTTGTTTGTGACTCAAAGAAATCCACAGTGAAATACATACAGAATTTTGTTACTCACTTTATTAGTAAAATCTATATGAGAAGTATCCAAAACATCTTCTGCCAGAACTTCAGGCTAGGATACATAAACATGGGACCTAAGCAGACAAAGAGTTGTACTGATCCTCTGAAAATTTAATCTTTGTTTCTTGTCTCCATTGAAAAAATTCAGTTCTCTCTTAACTTTTCACCTGTCAACACAGCCAAGCTTGCCTAATAAACATGCAAATGAAAGCAAGGCTTTTATTTCCTTCTTTGAAATAATGTATTCCCCTAAGTAAGTTACCTACATTGTGAAGGTATCTCACTCCTCATTTAGTACCTTTATATCTAACCTATTAATTCTGTTGACACTGTCAATCTTTTCTTAGGCTTTAGCACACTGATTAGCCCAAAAATGATTATGCAGCAGTCACAAAACATAAGCTATAGAAAGTTTACGCCAAGATTCACTTCACTTATCTAAGATTCACAACCACCAGAAAAACTTTGGAAATGCTAAGTTTCTAGAGAATAAAGAGTAATCCATGTTGTCCACAAGCTGTGGTAAGAAAGTTTCACAACTAGCAAACACATCTTCTGCTTTCTACAGAAATTAGTAATCTGTATTAGCAATAGATTAATTTTGCTTGTATACAGAAATCTTTCATAAATTAACCTTCTAAGAGTTTGTCTTGCACTGAATATTCATTCATGATGAAATCATCTGCAGATCCATGCAACTTTCTTTAAAAATGTTTCTAAAGTGAACTAAGATCTCACACCACCTCACCTGTTTATTCAGTTTTTAACCAACACATATCTTGTTTGTATCTCTTGCACTGATCGCAAAGATAGATTTGATATATTTTGTAAAACAATTATAAATGTCTGTATTGCACTACTCTTTGTACATTGTATCCTGAAGTTTTTGAAGTAAAACTGGTTTTTTTACTGTTCCTCATTTCCGCAAGAGTCCACTTTATTTAAAGAGAACTCTATTAATTCCTCTTGAATTCCAGCTCATATCTGAAGAATCAAAAAAGTGTACCATAATAAATCCAAAAAATGAAATGACAGCGAATATTTTTGTGTCACATAGGGTTAGAACGTAAGACTTGGTCTACTTAAGTGTTAGATATGCAGAGTGCAGACGGAGCATCACAACTTTTCTTTCAGAGCAAGTGCCACATTCAGTAAGGGATGTGACTCCCCAGGCTACCCGGAAGATGTTGTATTGACTGGAACAAGAAAATATCTATAAAGGGTGAAAAAGTCTTAAGAAATTTGTCTATACCTTGCAGAAAGCAGACAGTGTCTCCCCAAAAAGCCAGCTGGAATTAAAAAAAGAGACCAAAAAAAAGACACCCACACAGGTTCCCTTTTCCTAGGAAGAAACCACAGGAGATGCTACAAAGACTGATGCAAGCAGGTCAAGGCAGTACACTGTCCAAAAAAGCATTACAAGCCTACTGAACTGTGTCCTAACTACTTCTGATGCCATCTCCCCAAACTGGAGCCCAGAGAAGACTTAAGTAAGTTACAAAGGAAGATGTGAAATAACCACTTACGAGAAGTGGACGCCCTTAAAAGAGTTCACTCATACAGAGACAAGGATCCCTGAGTAAGACAGCAAAATCTATAGATTGGTGACTGCTCCTTGAGGATGACTCAGAAGAAACAAGGAGATGCTTCAAGGCCTGATGTCAGTCAGGAGGGCAGCACGAGCAGCCCAACACAAGAGGGAGCGCCGTGACAAGCAGAGGGAAGCGCGGTCCCAAGACAGGACTGCTACACCAGGAACCCTGGCTCACCACACACTTCGGCACACACAACATGAGTGCTTTTATGAGGAGGAACTTTAAAATGGCAGCAACATGGAAACAATGGCAATGTTTAAAATACATACACAAGTCAAAGTGCAACAATGAAGGCATGAGAAGTACCTCACCAAATAAATTTACCTGTAATTCTTGACTAAGTTCTGCAGCACTTGCCTTCACATAACACACAAGATTAAAGAGAAGTCTTTTGTGTATTCATGAAAAACACCTTTAAACCCTTCATTTTCCACTCACGATTTAAAAAAGTTTTACATGTAGCTGGTCTGGCTTAAGGAAGTGTGATGTGGTGAATGAATTAGGTAAGAGACTCGGCATTGGAAGCCTACAACTACACCAATTTAGGCAGCTTTAAACCAGCTTTTGCTAACACTTACAAAGCATAATGACTAACTGCCACTGCAGACGAAGAAGGAGAAATAAAGACATCCAACTCTACAACCCTACAATTTAGCTGTAAAGACAGCATAATGTTCATTTTTAAATGCCACCATTCCAAAAAGCATTCCAGAAGACAGCAAAAGGCAAATTTTTCTTATAGAAGTCTTCTGGGTACTAGTACATTCCAAAGGAAAAGAGAAGCCAATGTAATGTAAACTCCTTTCTAGAGTATCTTTAAATACCATTTAAATAACATTTTGATTCATTCACTTCCAAAGAATGAAATATCAATGTTTTTCGCATTTCAACATATGCTCTTTCCCCATCTAAAAACAGATTAAAGCTGCAGACAATTAAAACAGTCAATAAGGTATGAGTAAAGTATTTCAAATTAAGACCTGAAGTATCAGTTTAAATAGGGACTAGCTAAATTTCACAGTGACAAGCATTTTCTACAAAATAAAATTCATTGCTCATGCAGCACAGCTGAAGAAAAGATGCAAAGACTGTTCATAATTCAGAGAAGGAAACCAATGGGAAACAGAAATGTAATATTTTTAATAGCGCTCTTTACTTAAGCTAAAGATGATACACTACATATAATATATGCTATTGTGTCAATCACATTCCCAGAAACTATGGGGATGCCTAACCTGTCTTTTTACCACCTCTAATCTTATAGTGATTCTATTTTAACACTCAACAAAACAAAAAACCAAACAAAACCCGAAGAAATCCCACAAAAATCAAACACAACCCAGAGAACAGATTGGCCTCGCCAGTTCCAGCCCTTTTCCTCTCAGACCCCCGTCACAATTTCTGAATTTATAATGAGCCAATGGCCCAGCAGTACAAATCATCTGCTCACAGTCAATCCCTGGCAGCCTCCACGTTTATGTATACTTATGTAGGCATCCTTTAGTCATTTTCCTACTCACCTGGTGAAATCTTATTTTTGCTAGGCCAGTAGAGATTAGAGACAGGCACTTGTAGTGCCAGCTTTGCTTAAGGTATTTCACACAGCAAAGAACCTCTTACCTAAACTGAAGTGCCCACTGGCAAAGCAGCCCAGATAGAGGAAAAGCCAAGTGTTCCAAAATTGCTACTGCTGAAATTATTTCAGACTACAGGAGAACAGAGAGCTTTAAGAGTGATTCTGTTCTTTTTTTGCCATTGTTAACTTTTTTTTATCTTGTGAAGTAAAGACTCGTTTACTTCACTTGTCTCATTAAAGTGAACTTTACAACTACAAGCAAGCTGATGTATGGGTGAGTAGTAACGTTTTGAAGGACAAGTAGCATCTTTTGTTATATTTTTTGGTATCATTTGAGAAAGTCCATCTGCCAAGGTTTACTCTCCTGATGGAAGGAACTCTGAGACCAAGACTTTGAAACTATTAGCTCTAGTAAGAAAAGTCTTATCTCAGTTCCTCAGAATGTGTTATCTAAAGCATTCAAATGAAAGGCATTCTTTTCTTCCTACAGGGAGGAGGAAAATTTAGCCAGAAAACAACCCAACAGAAACAGTCATCATTGCACCCCAAATACAGGCAGTAAACATATCCTCCATCACAAGTCTTAGCTACTTATGCTACAGAGGTGCATACATGAAACATCACCATACAAAAGTACGAAGGCTTTGAAGAGGAAGCAAGGTGAAAGTCACCACTTGAACTAAAGCATCCAGTGGGATGCATCACATGTGAGAAGCTGTCTTTTTGTACTATGCTTACATGAGCATAGTACAAAAAGACCAAGGAAAATGTAATTTATCCCCACATGCTTGTGAAATGTGTTTGTAAGCCTTCAAAATCACCCTCCTTACAAATTTAAAATCCTCTTTCCACACTCTGTCCAAAGCATTTTTAAAAAAAACCTAACACACACATACAAAAAACCCCTCCCTAATAATAATAATAGGGTCAAAAACATAAATGAAGAACTTCCTGCCCTTACAAGAACAGGAACTACTATGTCATCAAAATTCAAACTGATGTTCCATCAATCATCTGCCTTATCTATCTTCTAGGTTGTATACTCTTGGGTGTGAGTACTAAAGCATCCCAAGAACACACAGGCCTTTTGAAACTTTAAGGCATGGTTTTTACGAGGACAAATACCTTAAGAAGAATGTTTCTCAAGCAGTATTTGAATTAAGAGTTATGATCTCAAAGCCAAGCTCTGAACTGTTCAGAGGTGTGAGCAAGCCCTAAATGTAAGGCAGTGGGAGACCTGATACTTCCTAACACTTTCCCTATGTCCACAATAACAAGTTTGATGGGAGGCAAGACCCCTGGAATTAATTTCTGGGAAACAACTTTCTCTGCAGCAGCTGTCCAAGAAGTCCAACACGAATGACAAACACGTGCAAACGTAATGCTGTTCCTAGGAATCCCCCAGATCCTCACACAGAAACTCAGATGGTGAAAGGCTTCAATTCAAGAGGAGTCTGTCACAAAATACAAGAAATCACCAATCAAAGAAAGAAGAAAATGCCAAGACCAAACCTGTGTCCTTCCTACCAAGGAAAAGAAGAAAGAATGCTCACCATGACAAATCCACAGTTCCACATGCACTTCTCTGACACAGGGAGGTCAGGCAGCTGCTCCAACTTGCAGCAGCTCCAGTACAGATGGCTCCCACATAGGAGAACACCTGAAGAGCAAATGAAGGCAGACCTGCTGCCCTGCCCTCAATCTGATATGTCCCTCCAACACGAGAGGTGATGGGGACCAGAGAAGACAGTTCTGCACTTTGAAGTCTTTTCCTTAAAAATTAAACTGGCCCCTGACTTTTTGTAATGTATTCACACACTCAGCTTGGAAGAAAAGAAAACAACAAAAAACCCTAAGCCAATGTCAACGATCTAGAACACGAGGTTTATCCTTCAACATGTTTTATCTGTGGTAACAAAGCAAGGAGGCTTAGGTTTGTGGATTCTCTTTTTCTTCAAATGCCTATTTCCAGACAGGTATTTACATATTTGTGTGCTTACACAAAGAATCAAGTGCCAATTCTAATCAGCACAAAACATTTTATTTTAGAGTGTAGACATCAGTGAAAATTATTTTTTCTACAGTGCAATGCATAAAAAAATATAACAGACCACTGAAACAGAAGCTTTATAATGTATCCTGTAGAAAACACTTTGTACATCTAAAAAAGAAAAAGAAAAGAAAAGAAAAAATTCAGGATACCTTAAGTAAGCATTCCTCTTTCAAAAATCCTATATAACCAGCAGTAGAGTCTCAAAAGAGTGGGACACATTAGGGGAAGCACAAACAGCAGTTTTGTCTGCCATAATGTAACAGCAGCCAAAAACAGGGCCTGAATGAGATAACTCTTTTTTGGTTTTGCACAGCAACTATGAAGTTAAGGCAGTAACTGTCACGACCCAATCATGTTTATCAGAAGCCAAAAAAGGATGTCAAGGACCCAAAAGCTGTTAGAAGACAACACTCTCCCTTCTCTCCACCTGAAAAGAGAGCTCTAAGTTGTAAGACAATGTTCCCCCAACTCCTGACTGACCATCTCAGGGTTACTTCAGCCTGAGCTGTGCTTGAGAGGTGGTACACAAAGTCCCCTCAGCATCCCACAGCACAGTAAGGGAACACGACTGAAGACTGCATTAGGCTTTCTTTCTTTTCAACGAAGGCAGCAGACCAAAGACACTGAAGTGTTTGGGAGATGCAGCAGAGTCAAACTAACTTGATTCTCCAAAAATGGAGGATTGTCTGGATGCATTTTCAGACCGTCTTTTGTAAAGACTTTATATTTCAGAACCAAAAGTCTTTTTTTTTAAATCTAGTTTGATGAACTTCAGGTTTTAACCTACAAATATATACCAAAGCAGCTACTCCTGAAATAATTATCAAGTTGCTCCTGACAGGATTGAATTGCAGCACTACAAACACCATTGGAACTGCAAGCATTTAAATAAATCCATATACTAAGCTTCCAAATTACACATAAAAATTCAGTCATTAAGGTACTTGTCTATTAATGCTCAATTAACCCAATTTATATTGATTCATTAATCTAATAATTCATTAGATGAAAAATGGAATTCTGCTAGAAAGATGATAGTCAGTTCTTTGAAACTTGTCTTTTCAACTAAATAGCCTCCATTTTTTAGCAGTGCATAGCAACCATCAGTGGTCCTCGAAAGTACACAACTGCTGTTATGTTACAACGGTTATTATGAGGGATCCATAAGAAAACATGATGGGTGTCATTATCAACTGAAATTAATATTAACTCCCTGAAATTAACTCAAAACTCACTATCACTAAGGGGTACAATGTCTTCATACAGGTTTTGGTGCAGGTGTTACTTGACACATCTGACAACTGTTAATATCAAGTGAATTTAATTTTGTGATTACAGACAGTTTCTTATTGCATGAGAAGGTGCTAGAACAGCAATCAGAAAAAATGGGTTTCAAGGCTTTATAAGGAAATTTTGAAAACTATTTAAAACCGTGTGAATTTGCAGGGAAATTTAGGAGGCACTTAGCTGCCTTCTAAAAAAACCCAAAAATCCTACAATGGATTGATGATCAATGGACATGTGCAACTTTCTTAGTAAGAATAAACACAGGAGTAATGCCATAAATTCTTCCTAAGGGCACTGACTCATCATCAACTCCAGGAAGCATCAACTCCTTTATATAACCCCAATGGTTCAAAGAATTACATGCAGATCTTCCTAACAAAATCAAAGGGGCATATACCTTGAGGAGCTCTCCCAGCACTCTCCTCTAGGCAATATTTCATTTTCTTCTATCTTATTTTGTAAGAAAGTGACAAGTAATTAACTTCTACTAGCACACTGAACAGTGACAGAGCAGTATCTCTGCTATTCATGCTTTGCCACTTCTCTTGGTTCTCCCCTGTCACATCACTTAACAGACCATAATTTCTCTAAACTAGGAATCTAACCAATAAGTAGAATAACTTACACACGTGCTGAAAATCACTCTGAATCCAGCAAACACTAATGGCAATTAGGTGATCCCTGTTACTATGGGGTCCATGATTAAAGTTACAAATACTACTACTACTGTGCAAGTTTTCCAAAAATACACTGCAGATAAAGTGTGCAACAACATTCAAGACTAATATATAGCTAAGCTTATACAATAGTACTTTCTTAGTGCTGTTTTAAAGGGCTACAACTCTTCCTGTGCTAATTCAGAATGTCCTAATAGCCATATATAGCAAAAAGCCACTTAGGATTGCTACCCACCACAATAAGATGATAGGACCAGAAAAAACAATATATCCAACAACAGTAAGGATGATAATTCTTACAGTTCCTAGAAACTGAAGTGTGTGCATTACTGGGATGAGAAATGAAGCTATGAAAACACAGGAAAATACAAAAAAATTTAACAGCCAAAATGCAAAATTTTTTATCATAAGAGATCCCAGAAAGAACTGAATTGAGATAGAGAAGAGCAGTTCTTGAACAGGAGCACATGCACTTTCCACTGGTGTCTGCATACTAACAACCCATGCAGGCAACAACCACACAGCTGCCCACAAAAACTGGCACGCCACTTCATGGGATGAATGCCTGAAGGTTTGCTGAGACAGAAATGGGACAGAAGTAGGATAAAATCCAGACAAACTGAACATAAAATCAGGAGTATTCTCATCAAGAGAGATGAATCACCTAGTTCTCTGAACTGGCAAGTCCTCAACGTTATTTTTAATTAAAAAAAAAACCACCCAAAAAACCCACAAAAAAAAACAAACAAAAAAACCCACCCAGAAAACAAAAAACCCAAACCAACAAAAATAAAAAAAACCCCCAACCAAACCCTAAACCTAAACAGAACAAAACCCCCATTAAATACATATCCCACCATAAATGCACTGAACTCACAATACCAAATACTGTCAGAAGGGTCCTCATTTCTATCCAGCAGAAGCCCTTTTTCGTAACTTCCAGTAGACACTGCACTTCCAAGCACTTTACCTGGGAAGCACTACTTTAAAATACACACAATAGATGAAGTTTGTGGTCACCTGCAAGTTTCAGTCTCCCCTGACAGAGAACGTGCCTTCTTTTATAGAGGCTAGGCCATCAAAACTATCAAACGCAACCGTTTTACTTCTTCAGACTTAAAACACTGACTCTGATGAAAACCTTGGACTTAAAATGTCTCTCGGTGCCTCCAAAACAGTTTTTCTTTTCCACACTAAGTCGTCACTCAGGAATCCACACGCTCTGCCCATGAGCGAGATAAAATTTACTCAATCAAGTACAGTTTTATCTTAGCTTCGAAAAGGGACATCCAAACGCTACCCAAACACTCCAACTTTGTAAAACCTGGAAAACGATCAAAAGGTAAGGAAACCTCCAAGTTGACTATGAACAGAAAGAGCTACACGGCAAGAAAAAAGTCCCATCACTAAAGCCATACTACACCGAAGAAAACCCCATCACTACACAGAAAGACAGAATAAACAGACCGAATAAAGTACAACCATGATACAACCCTATTAACTACAACGTGTTAAATACTGCTCGAGAAAGAACATTTTTAAACCAGGCAGAAAACACCTATTGTTCATTACGAACAAGAATTACATTTGTCGAGTACAAGATGATCATCGTTTGGAACGTGGGGTCCGGTTACATCCCGCAGGAAGAGCGAAATGTCAGTTTTAGGGCAAGGATTTCGCATATAAAGGGAACAGCACCCCAGCACAGGCAGCTGCCCGCCCTTCCCGAGCGGCCACCTGCCAGCAGCACGGGAGGGCAGGGCGGGAGCCCCTCCGGCCGTGCCCACTCCGCGGGAAAAGCTTTCGGAATAAAAAAAAAAAAGAGGCCGAAAAGGAGAAAGCCCGTCTCCTTCCCGCGCAGCCTGCCCAGGGGCACGGGCAGGGCTGCGCGGCCCGAGGAGGCCGGCGGGGACGCGGCGCGCAGCGCCGGGGATGAGCTGCGGGACGAGTTACCTCATGCTGTAGGCACCGGCTCCCAGCTCCTGCCCGATGCCCGAGAGGCTGGCGTCGAAGTCGTGCACCAGCCCGGACTCGATCACTTCATCCATCTTCAGCACCCACGCCATGTTCCGCCGGCCCCGCCGCGCTCCCGCCGCGGGAGGAGCCGGACGG
>VZRS01012929.1:87779-136738 GCA_013398055.1 Ifrita kowaldi
TACGGCCCCGCTCGCTCCCCAGCTGCCCTCCGGGGCGGTGACTGCTCTGAGCGGCCCGGTCCGGTCCGGAGGAAGGTGTCCCTGCCCGTGGCTGGGGGTGCTGGAACGAGATAAGCTGTAAGGTCCCTTCCCAACCCCAACCGCTGCATGGCTCATTTTTCCAGAGAACACCGAGGAGCCTTCCCAGAAAAATACCCAAACCCCACGGAATATTCTGAGCTGGAAGGGATCCACAAGGAGCACAAGGGTCAGGCTGGAAGGGACCACGGTCATGCGGTCCGACCTCCCTGCTCAGACAGGGTCATCCTGGAGCACAGGGCACAGGATTGCATCCCGATGGTTCTTGAATATCTCCAGTGAGGGAGACTCCACAGCCTCTGTGGGCAATCTGTTCCAGCGTTCGATCACTCACACAGTAAAGAAGTTCTTCCTCCATATTCAGGTGGAACTTCCTGTGCATCAGTTTCTGCCCATTGCCTTTCTCATCCTATTGCTTGGCTCCACCAAGAAGAGCCTGGCTCTGTCATCTTGACACCCTCCCTTCAGATAGTGATAGATATTGATGAGGGCCCCTCTCCATTCTCAAAAATACTCCCTCATATATAATTCAGAGGAGACTTACATAATTTTATGGGACATTTCATTAAAATGTTATGTCCAGAAAACAAACTAGAGAAGAGTATTAAGACTGTAAAATGCATTTTGATCCTATAATAACATGCTCTAAGTACTATTGCACAAGTTTTGGAATTGCATGTTTTGTAGGAAGGCCCTAAGTTCATTAATAGTTAACAAAATACTAGCTGTTGATCAAAATGTGCATATGGCATCCTCAAAGATAAAGAGCATTACACAGACCGTGATTTATGATCGTTAAAGGCAGTTTGTAAGTTAAAATATGACTACCAACTTCTCAAAAAAGTACTGGTATTTTTGCTGCTGTAATTGCTGTAAGAGTTCTCTGCCTATCTGGGGACAGATGAACAGTTCATCTGCATATAAGGGGAAGCTTAGAAAAAGTGAAGTCTATGAAAAGGGCATGGGCTCATGGACAAGCTACTAGCTACCATGTTACAGCTTTTAGTGAGAAGAACTAAAATTACCACAGGCAAAATCCTCTTTTAAGCCTGACAAGATGATAACGATACCCTGATTTCATTTGTTTACTATTGTGATTGAAATAGCACGTCTGAAAATGTCAACAACCCAAATGATGGCATTAATTAATTTCATTCACTACTATGAGATGTTTATGGTCCACTTGATAAATTAGTAGGCATTACTCAGCATACAACAGCAGTAGTTACAAAGTTAGCTTAAACTCCTATCTCTGAAGGATTAGAGTTTTAAATGAGAAGTCAGACCTTGTATAGAACTAAAGTGGACTTTGTGAAAAGGCAGCAGAAATGACACTGAACTCCATTTTGGTGAGATTTACAAAAGAAGGTTTGTGGGGAACCAAAAGTAGTGCACTTTCTACTTCTGACAGATAAGACAGGATCTAAGACCAGAGAGGCCACATACAGTTTGATTTATGCATAGCAAAACTGGTTTATCTGCTTACTAGACCTATGCTAACATAGCTACATAGCAGTTATAAGACCATAAATTGGTGATTTTTATACTGGGAATTGTTGGCTTGTGACACAAATTCCAACCACTCCTGAGGGTATTGTGAGTGGATACAGCGAAACCAATCCTCTTGCATTTCAGTCTTCAAAGCTGGGTGTAGCTTGTCCATGATAAACCAACTGACTGCTAGTATTTCCGAAGATGTTATCTTTAGCTATTTCAGGACATAAAATGCCCTTTTTCTGTTAAAATATGAGTATTAAAGTGAAGGTGTTTTTTTCTTTAGCATTATTTGTATCCCTGGCTCATTCTCAACAAGTTTTCTGTAGAGATGTGTTTTGTTTGGTTTTTAGTGTTTCCAAAGTACAGTTTCTTTCTTTGGGGTAGGTTCTTTGATCAGTCCTATTCTCAGATCCTCAGCTGAGGATCAGCAATGCATACAAATTGGTTCTCTAACCCTCTGAGCAGGCCAGATCCACAAGTCTAACCTGTCAGAGATGACATTGCCTGTGGCCCTGCCATTCCGCTTCTGCAGACCCAGTAACTGGAATTGGAGACATGATACGATGAAGAGCAAGTGCAGGCAGTGGGAGCCTGATTTTGCCAATAGATGTGCAAAAAAAGCATTGCAAGTACAGTTCTGCTGGGATATGTGAATCCTGGGACACTCATTTCTCCATCTGCTTATCACTAATGCTGGCATCCTCCCCCCCGAGGTTGATTGCTTCTTCTCTATCAGCCTTACTGATGTCCAGATGTGGGACTGAGGTGTGGTGTTTCACTAAAGGTGAAGCATGGAGGACAGAGCCAAGCAACTCAGTGACTGAGACCAGACTGAAGCCTTGTGCCTGACCTGGTTTGTGTTCTTTCTCCTCAAGGTAGTCGGCCTCGAGGGGCGATCTCATTAGAGATCAGCTCCTGTACACGGCCTGTAAGTGATGGAAGGGTCCCCCCTAGGCTGTATTTCAATACCAAAACACAGATGCAGGCTGCCATCCAAACCTAAAGGCAGGCGCTCAAAAGTGTGTGGGAAGAGGAACTTCAGAGGGACTCAAATGGCAGATTTTTAGATAAGGGTGGGAAAATAGAAGCAAATATAGGGAAGCAAAGGAAAGGAAAGGCAAGGACATGGTGAAAACAGGCCCTGAGAAAAGCTGTGAGGGGACCAACCCCCTCAAGGCTGAACAGAGACTGAAGAAGGGAAGACTGGAGGAGTGAGTGGACACCCTCACTTTCCCTTGTGGTTTGGTTCCTTTTGCACTGGGAGTTGTGCATGTCACTTGTAAACAAGACTGCGTCAGGGAACTCGAGCACCTGTCCTCATTTCTGCTTTATTGCTTGAGTCAATAGAAACAGCACTGTGTTTGCTGTCTATTTGTCTTAGCAAATCTAAATTTCAAATCACTCTCACCTTTGTACTGAGCTGGATTGATTTTATGAAACTCCACTGCAGTTTCATTAGTTTCATACTTTGGAACCCAAATATAGCCTCAATTCCTGTGAATTTCTTTTTTGGTTGGTTTGTTTAAGATCTAAAACTTAACACATTTCTAGTAAAAACATGTCACTCAACAATTCTGCAAGAGAACTAGTAATGCTGTGATGCAGCAAGAGGTGTGAGGCTACCAATATAGAAAGAGCCATGTCAAGATAAATGATTAAACACTATGATGTTTATGTACATTGTATTTAGCCAAAAAGTAATAAGCTAAAGTTTAATACAAAGATTGAACCACATGATAAATTGAAACTTAATTAACATCAAGATTATCTGGAATCTATGAGCCTAGCTCTTGTCAAAGCACAATCATTTTTAATTATGAGAAAATTTGAATACTGTACACAAATAATGCTTCAATCATGAAGAGGTAAAGTAAGTTCATAGCTCACAGGAATATGCTGATGCAATAAGCTGTATATTGCATCAGAATTGCAATGGAAAGCATTTAGCCTGCACTGATATGACAAGCAGCCCATAACCCTGGTCCTGCAGATCAGTTGAGCTCCAGCAAATAATTAAAGTAGATGTGAGACATCAAGGTTTTTCTAAGTCTGTATTATTTAATATAAACAGAATTTTATCTACAGACTGCAAATGTAATTTAAAAGCCCCAAACAAACAAAACACATCTGTGAATATCATATTAAGCAGTAAGACATTCCTAACACTGTTAGTAGCATGCACGTACAGTGGCATGGCTTGTGAAAATTGTAGGGCTATAGTAAAGTAAACCTCCACCATGTTGACTCTACTGCTCCAATTATTTTCAAGTCACCAGCTCTATTTGAAGGCTTCAGCTGGTGAATTAGCAAAGGTTGCACAGTTTGCATTTTTGTGTATTATAGCATTATAATTATTATTATTATGATTAAAAGTCACCCGCATTCTTCACTTACCGCAGGTAGCTGTTGTTACTGGTGGGATACTGGTGGTGGTGATAATGTTCAGGCTGGCTGTGCCAGAAAAGCATTTTGGGATGAGGTGAGGCATTGTGCTCAGCTAAAAGATGGTCACTGCAGTGATGGGAGATAGGAAAGAGAAAACAAATACACAAATTCAGGTTACAGTTGCGGTTGGGTTCCTCTCAGGCCTTTACATTCAGCTGCTGCCAGCAAGTCGTCCCTCTCCCCAAAAGAGGCAGGCAGCCGATGTCTTTGGCTGCTCCCCACATACTCTCCTGCTCCTCAGACTCACTGTGCTGCTGCTGCTGCCCAGCTGCAGGGCTTTTTTACTACCAATGTGACATAAGTGCAGCTCAGACCTCACCAGCATCCGTATTTCTCTCCTCCTCTCCCTCCACACTGTCCTAGAGTGTCACTGAGCAAACCCTGTGCTACAGAGCTGGAGAAAGGGCTGTTCCACTGCACTTGGCCTCAGAGAGGCACCCAGCTCCTTCTTCACACAGCGCACTCGGAGACCTTGGACACTGTAACCTGCATAGGCACGACTGACTGCAGAGAAAAAGAACAAAGGTGGAATACACAACGACCTCTCTAAGGGAGCAAGATGCCTTCTCAGCAGTGTTCAGACTGCATCCTTTTTGCCTGTTTATTCCATTCTGGTGGCAGGCAGACTACAATCATATAGTTACCTTCTTGCCATGAACCAAGATTGAAAAAAACAAACAACCCAATGATGAAAACACTGTCAAATTGCAGGAAAAATATTTACTCCAACACGCACCTAACACCACCCCTCACACCCACACTTTAGGGAAAAATGAGATTCAGATGCAAACCAGCTGCTTGGTGCACTTATGTCTCAGTGCCATTTGTTTGCTGGGATTTGCAGCCAGGATTGCAGTATCAATTTTAAAACACACAAAATAGTACAGGTCAATCCTGCAAAGACCTTGACACTCAGAAATAAAAGGGGGCACACATCCGAAATCCTCATCTGAAAATAGTTACCTGCAGAGGGCACCCATTCTGCTTGAAATAGGAAGGACTACTGACAAAGAGTAGTAGTTCATTGGTGGCTTTGTTATTTTTGTTTTCTAAAACCCAGCTCATTCTATAAAAAAATACTTTTAAATAGTATTACAATATTGTGGCAACACAAACTATGAAAATCAGAATATCAGAGAGCAAGATTCTGGGAAACAAAAAGGAATTATTTCATATTAGAGTGATAACAATATGTAGCAGTCAAAAAACCTTCAAATAAACATAATTGGTTGCGGTTTTTTTAATAGCACCTCAAACAATTCTCCCTTAATTTACTCTATTTACGTAACATCAAACAATGCAAACAAAAAGCAAAAACCAGAATCATAGAATGGCTTGGGTTGGAAGGGATCTCAGAGATCATGTAGTTCCAACACCCCTGCCAAGGGCAGGGACACCTTTCACTAGACCAGGCTGCTCAAAGTCCCATACAACCTGATGTTGAACACCTCCAGGAACGGGGCAGCCACAATTTCTTTGAGCAACCTGTTCCAGTGTCTCACTACTCTCACAGCAAAGAAATTCTTTCTAATATCTAACCTAAACCTACTCTCAGTTTGAATCCATTCCCCCTTGTCCTGTCACTATGTGCTCTTGTAAAATGTGTCTCTCTGTCTTTCTTGTGGGCTCCCTGCAGGTGCTGGAAGGCAGAAATTATGTCACCCCTAAGCTGTCTCTTTTTCAGGCAGAACCACCCCAGTTCTCTCAGCCTTCCTCACAGGAGATGTTCTCCATCCCTCTGACCATCTTGGTGACCTCCTCTGGACTCACTCTACCAGGTCCGTGTCCTTCCTGTGCTGGGGACCCCAGAGCTGGATGCAGCATTCCAGGCAGGGTCTCACCAGAGTGGAGTAAAGGGGCATAATCATCTCCCCATCATATAATAATACAGAATAATAGTAGAGGAACTGTAAATGTGGGATGAGAAACAAACACCCACATGTGATGCTGTCCAGGAAAGCAGACAAGAATTGGGACTGCTGCCTTAGTGATTCTAAGAGATCATCCTCCTCCAAGAGGCACGTAAGTACCTTGAGGAGGGCTGTTATGACACAGATCTGCTTGTGTACAGAAACTGACCTTTGCTCCAGCAAGGATGAGAGCTGGATGAGTCTTTTCAAGGTTAGTTGTTCCTCTTACATGTCTCTGTAACCACATACTTGTAAGAAGCATCCTCACAGATGTAAAGGGCTGTGCGTGTCCCAGTGATCGCTGTTGTATTTTTTTTAATAATTATTTTGATTTCAGTGACTGTAGGAAAAGAATACATATCCTGGTATCCAGTTTGCTCCATATACTGGTAAGCTGTGAAATACAGCTACTCTGTCTTCAGCCCTAGATTTAGGCAAAGGAGTTAAATGCATGCAGCGTGTTTTATTTGGAAGCTCCATTTCCCTTTGTGCTGATTATTCTCAAGAAGAGAACTACACATCCCACAAAACACTCTCACAACCTTCCCTTGGGGTTTACAAGAGCTTCCCATAGAGGGGGCAGGCATGTTTTATTCTGACTTGTATTTCTGTGAAATGGAAAGGGTAATACCACAGATTCCCTTTCACTCAAAGAGCTCTACCACAAAATGGCTCCCACCTCTCTCTGTGTGTATCCCACAGAGCTCATGTGGCTTTAAATTGTCCAACAATTTTTCCCCCCCAAACCAGCCTGTTGCTTTTGACAGAAGCTTATTTGTCAGAATGCAAATGGGAACACTGCAGTTTTGACTAGTCTTTTTTTGTGAAGTCCAGGAGACAACTTGGGAGCAAAAGCAATTGAGGCATCTGTTTTTTATCTTTAGCATAGACTTGGTTCCTCGTCCTTTCAGAATTAATTTTGATATTTTTAAATAACACCATACATCAGGGTTGCAGATTTGTTCTTAATATCAAGATAGACAATTTGCTGTCACTGAAAATAACCACCCCAGGGGAGCTCAGTCGCAGCTTTAGCTACTGGTCTGGGTTCAGCCCGTGTACTTTGAATGCAGGTAGTGAGTGAGAGCTTTAGTTCTCTGATTTCACTTCTCTGTCATTAGCTTGCCCAGCTGTTACCAGAGCTTTGACTCTCCTGACCACAGTAGCAGGCTGTAGTAAAAAACACAGGAGCATCACAGGAAATGTGCCCACTCGGTCTCTTACCTTCATCTGATTCTTCAAATACTAGCCCGGACAGCGAGTCATTGATAATATCCAAAAACCTACTGCCTCGAGGAGATGGGGTGTTTGTAGGAAGGGTGAAATAATGGCAGCTCTTCTGCTCTAAGTACCTGCTTCTTACAAAAGGCAGAACTCCCAAGGCCTGTGTTACAGGTGCCCCTCATGGTATGCAAACTATTTCATACTTGACAGAGTGTGACCACAAAAGCTGCTGCTACAAACCATCCCATCCTACCGTGACCACTGTTCCTGATGGTGTAACAGAAGCAAAGCACAAGCAAGTCTTGTGGTCTTCTATGCAAAAGCACTGTGAAAGAGGAAATTTTGCCTTTTTTTTCCCTCCAACAGTTGACATGATGATTATCAGTCATAGATGGTTTGAGTAGACAGAACATGTAGAAAAAAAATTATTATTCAAACTAATTATTATTCAAAATAATTCAGTGTTTCTTTTCTTTGTCCTATTCAGAGTCTTATGTTTTGACTGATCTCTCTTGCAAACAGTATATGGCTACAGCTTCAAGTACACTGTAACTCAGTTTTAAAAATCAGGATAAAATTCCCAAGTTATGTCTAAATCTGGTATTTTGCCTTGTGAAACACTGTATATTCCCCACACCCACACCTGCTGCCCTTGACTAACCTCTAGACATAAAGGTATGTGGTTACACGGTCCTTCAAGTTTGGGGACAAATAAGGTGAGTTTTTTACCTTGTACTGTTTATTGTTAAGGGGCTACTTTTTTTTTCCTTGCTTTATGATCTGCCCAGTAAGTACACAGATCTCAGCAAAGGAGCACTGTATACACAAACAACAAGACATTATTTATTTAAAACATCTCTTGCTCTAAGGCTTGTGTATGGCATGCAAAGTCCAACCTGAAATTTAAGGTGGGGAGGCTCATGTTTTGATAATGGGTGGATATGCACTGAAGTTAAGTACTTTAGCATATGGTACCTGATAACTTTATTGGATTTTTTTCCCATGAGCTGCATTCAAAATGATGAGGTCTCCTAAGGCATCACTCAACTTGCTAATCTTTTTTATAGTGATCAGACTCCTCATATAATTTTTCTGATTGCTCTTCTGAGAACTACAACAAATGACCTTAAATACTGGTTTTGTAACTGGTTATATGTGACCAAATGTCATCTCTGCTCTTTGCTTTGAACAAGTAACAATTGTTCTACAGACAACACATGGAAAAACTTAATCAGGTGCAATACAAGACACTGTGAATTCAGTATCTATTCTGAAAATTTTATTTAATGGAAGTTTTTACTGTCCAGTGACGATTTTTTGCTGTGCTTAAATTACTAGTTTTCAGTTTAAAATCAGAAGAAAGTTTTATATTTATGCAGAAGCAATCCTTACATACTTCATCCCCAAACAGAGTTTAGAGAAGTATTGTTATTTTGATGCATCCTATTTGGTCTTTGGACTCTTCTTGGTTGTACAGCAGCTGCTGCCTAATGCAGGGTGACTTTGGAATGAAAACTGCTGTCAAACCAGACCCCGGTGACCATGTTCACCTACTTCACTACGTAACAGAGAGATACCCATGTCTAAATGACACTCCTGGCTTGGATGGGCTATGAATCCATCATACATCTATGTGAAAGGTGCTGACACACATTTCCAGCCCCTCTATTTTTGAGTACACAGCCGCTCTGTCTCTCCTACACACCTTGTTAGTGGGAGTGTATTCACTACTACTGCAGTGAAGTTAAACAGTGCTGGGTAACAACCACAAGCAGGAGTAACTTCTGCATGTAATCCATCACTGCACTGACCTGCAGTTCTCCACACACCTGCTGACATGCTAAGGGCTGACCCAGCACAGTCCTTTTGCTGTGTCTGGTCATCTGAAGGTAGCGGAAGTACAGGGTTACTGCTGGCAGACAGCCTGAGAACAGCAATGCCCCGTGTCTGTGGAGTGCCACAAAGGGTGAGCAGCAATGCCCCCACACGTTCTCCATGTCCACCTGTCACCTCTAATCTGGATTCTTGCATGGTTTTAGGTATTGTAATTCGGGCCTGTAGAATGCTGAAGCACTGTAAGGACTGCTGCATTTATCAGTCCTTCTTCTGTGATACAGAACTCTTGAGAAGCAGGCCTGACAATAAAAATAAAGGGGAAATGGCAAAACCCACAACAAACATTATTAGTAGACCTCCTAAATTCCAGCAGAAGTCTTAGGACACTGCCAGCACAGAGACAAGGCAACACACCCCAGGGTATCTGACCAGAACTTTGCATGATGTATAACACTGCTGAGCATGCTAAATGCTTCAACAGCCCCTTCTGATCATTTTGATGAAATACATCAGATATGTAGCAGACCCTGTGCTTATACTTGCTTCAGTCTCTCCTTGATATGAGTGAGGCACTCGGAGAAGTAACTTCATATATAAAGGAAAAATATGGATTACTTCCAATGCTCAAGTGTCAGGTTACAAAAACCATAAATTTGGCTGCTTCTGAAGAATGCACGATATGCTCCTTTCCTCATAGGGTCTTGTCCCCTTTTAAGAAAGTCTCCATTGCAAGGTATTCCTGGTCTGTAGTTTATTCCTCCATAGTCATATTCCTCACACTACCTACTTCTCAATCTCGGGATGCAGTAAGGTGCTGAGGTATGACTGAGGAATAAATGTCTTACTGACTTCCATCTTAAAACATGGAGCACGGCAAGTATTACCTTTGCTTTCTTCTGTTTCATCTGCTGCCTTTTAGGAAGACCAAGGCCTACAAAAGAAACCTATCACATCATTTGTAGGTACTGAGATTTATACAGCATCACTGACCAGAGAATATTTTCATTTAACCCATCACATCATACCTGAATCTAAACTTAAGTTAGCAGGTTTTTATGATGGTGGCAAAGGGTGGAGTCTGTTTTATTTTTAGATGATTCAGAAGTCTGTAAAGGTAGACAGGTTCAAGTAGTCGTTATTCTGCTATTCTGTGCACTTACTCTAGGCCAGAAATCAGTATTTGGACTCCCAGACTGCTGTGGCAGTGTAGGCTGCCTGTATCTTGTTAACACAGAAAAGAGAGCTCAGTTATTTCTCAGTCCTAAGGGATTGGCTCCCTTTTACCTGAGGCTCTGAGGCAGCTTTGGTACCCTGCCAGGTCTAACATTTTCTAGCATTGGGCTGGCTTGGCTTTGCAGATAAAATCCTGCAACTCAGTATTTTCCTCTCAAATCCCAAAGCAGATAGGAAGACATTGTGTGTTCCAAGAAAATCCCCTTCCTAAAAACAGTGCAAGCCAAACATGGGCTTTAAGGTTTTTAAGAACAAAAGCTGCAACTTACGAGGGGTTAAATTAAGTATATACAACATGTCTTTCTCCTCATATTTTCTAGCAACCCTGCATTTTCCACCTCCTAACAGAGCAAAAATCTTCCTATATGGCTCAAGAAGCAGTGGCTAATTAATACATTTCGGAGAAAAGGCAGCCTCTGATGATACCAGCTCTTCAAGTAAGGTTTTAAAAAGTTTAAGCTGGCACTTTCTGAACAATCAGGTAACATCCAGTTTAGATTTCTTCTCTAGGGCAGATACAGACTATATAAACAGTGATGCATGAAAACTTCTTAGGGAAAGCAGGTAATTTTGTCTTGGAAAAATATTTCAATTGATTAGTTGGCAAGCATGGCCACAGTTGTCATCTGAAAGATCAAAAACCGTATCATGCAGATCAGAAATTCTTTATGTAAGACACAGCTATCTATAATGACATTTACTACAGTGTAAAAATGTTTTATCTGCATCTGTTTAAATTGTACTGAAAGGACACAAAGTAACAGGCCAGACATTACTATTTTTCCAGATTGGAGGCTTTTTGCAGTTGCACACTGTTAGTTACATTTCAAATGTATTATTTCAGACTAGCATTTAAATTAATTAAGCATTATAAAGCATGCTGATCTGCAATTTTAAATGAAACACACATCCATTCCCCTACAGGCTTGCACTTGAGCTGTTTATCCAAGCTGAAATCAACGGTTTCCTCATCTTCCCTAGTATTTTGACATGACCTATATGTGCTCAGGCTAAACACACTGTGCTAAGAAATAGGTGGGTTTTCTCGTATGTCCTCCTCCACCACTGCCCCCCATACAGGCAGACCCTCACAGCCCAGGACAGGCATTCATTCATTCTCTGGCATTCATCTGTGAGCCGTGGGGGTTGCTGGAGGACCAGTCTGAGATTATTCCAGACAGATCACAATGGGGAACAGACTAGGGAAGCTCCCACAAGGTACTCTGTTGGCTTTGCCACAGGCAGAGATGAATAGATGGGGGAGGGAACACTTAAACCAGTCCAGGTGACTTTTGAGAATATCTGTCTACTGCATAACTTAAATCTACACATTTGTTTTTACTTCTACAGGTCTTCCTTGGACAGACAGGCATTGCTTTTGAATTTATCCTGACATAAGGTTAACAGAACCATCTCCAGTACTGGTTGTAGTATGAGTTTACAGAGGGCCGAATATGAGCACTGGTGGACACTATCATGATCTAGGAAAAAAAAGGATACTGAAAAAGAAAACTTGTAAAACCTTGATGCCCAAGATCAAGTTCAGTTACCTTTTTACCTCCTGTCTGGTATCAATACTTTTCCAATCATACTCCCTCAAAGTATTTCCACTAGGATCACTTGTATCTATCTAAAATACATCAAAAGTTACAGAATCATTATATTCAACAGAAATCGTACAGTATTCAACACTGCTCACAAACTTCTTAGTAAATACACTTACTATCCTAAAATCCCATCAGCAAATGAAGAAACATCTTTAATTGGGATATTCCAAGCTGCATAGCTTGGAAACTTGGAGCACTTAAAGTATACTTAAACATAGAAACATAAACACAATATATAAAAAGAGAAAGTGAAGTTTGATTTTTTGCCAGACCAGCACAATTGGTTCCTCAAACTCTGAAAATCTTCTGTGTTGTAACAAAAAAGAAGAAAACATTTATAAATTATGAAACAAATCTTTAAAGTACATGCTTTTAATGAGCTGGAAAACTCAAATACAAAATGTAGGGGGGGAATTTTAAGATGTTTTCTTTAGTGAATGTAATATGAATACTGACTTCTATCTTACCTGGAAGTAGACTGCAATTGCAAAACTGATCAGTTTACTGTTCTATTGGGAGAAAACAACAGTTTTTGTTCTCCAGATAATCCTCCAGTTCCAAACTGCTTATTCATCCCCATCGTACTTATATTTATTGTGTTCTCTGTGTTTGCTAAGTCCCAACCTAACACAGTGGAAGCTACCACAGCCAGTGGAACCATTCTCACTCACCTACCGTAGGGAGTAACTGTAGTGTCATTCAACAGATTCATTTCTCAAAATTATGTTCCCTTTTATGATTGTTTTCAAAGGGACAATGTCACATTCAGCATTTGAATTCCTTTGCTGAAAATTCAAACTGTGAGCAGTTTGGGCCTGCATTCTCAATAGACTTTTTTCATGGGTATGTTTGTGAATTTACTTAAATGTTTAAACACGCATAGAAACCATTAATATGTGTTTCAGGACCCAGATGTTTGTTCTTTTTGCTCTGTGACTCAGACCGCAAATAATAACCACGACTCAATCTGTTCCAACCTTTATCTTCAAAAACAAACAAGCAAGCCAACTCAGGAAAATTTACATGATCAGCTCTCCTTTCAATTTACATTTATTATCCCAACTTCCTTGCTAAGACTTCATCTGAACATAATGTGTTACTCAAAATTCTTTAAAGCAAATGACATCCAAGTCTGAGACATCCACGATATCCATTTCCCATCCTGATTCTGCATGTAGCTTTTCTTCTCCTTCCTCTTTTTTTAAGCCCAAACCCAACCTTTAAGAATTACATTTCAGTATTCAAATGACTGCAATGACCTATCTTCACAGGATATTAGAAGGAACATATAGAAACCCTTGCTGAAAGAACAGCAACTTGTAACTGTCCTAATTTTCCTCAGATCTTACGCTAATCCATTAGAGAAACCACCTCCAGCAGGAACATAAGGCATGACTAACCATTGCTTGAATTTAACTGAGCTAATATCTACTTATAATATAGGAAATGAAGGCAAAAAGCAATGCAGTGAATCTGATAAACTGGCTGCTGTGGAAATAATTTTCTTTCCAAATTCTTGCATTCTGATGGCTTCATATAATATAAATAGATTCTATCTGTTTACAAAGATTGCAACCCCATCTCTGCTGGAAACAGAACTAGTCATATCATAAGTAAAATATTCATTTAAATATATTGCATTGAGATTTTTAATACATGGGATATCTTCATTTAAAGCATTTAAAGATGGCTTAAAAGCAAAACTGATGGACAGACTTCGTGTAAATATCTTCCTCCCCCCTACCTGGAGCAAAATTTTTCAGTCATATAGGGGATAAAAAACATATCTTTTGTTTACACGTAAAAAAACTAGGTTTCATCCAGAATATATACTGTATGTTTCAATAACTTATATTTTCAGTATGAAATAGCATCTTCAAAAAGATGACAAGCAACAGTCATCTTGCAATGAGTCTCTGAAAATAAATATTACCTATACAAAATGCAGGAATAACATACAGGGCTATTAAGCTTAGAATTCGTGCAATTTTTTAAAGTGACCTTTTGTATAATTAAAATGTAAAAACTACAAGACTGTAGACTGAAAAATATTTTTTAAATATTAAAAAAATAAAATGCAAATGATGTATAATGTACAAATAAATGAAATAATAAACAAGAAATCTGCCTAGATGAAGTAAACTGTGTTCATAAAGATTCTATTCAATTTTTAAAAAATTTGTCTAGCATACCTATATTCACAGCATGTTCTCAAATGCCAAGTCAGATTTAGTAACAAGACTATGTAAAGAAACATCATTTGGACACAGAAAACATGAAGATTAAGATAAATTTTTTAACCAATGTTGTATGAATCACATTTATAATTTTTCTTATAGCATGTGATCAAATAAAACAGAAAAACCAGAATGTATACATTGCTAATCTTTTAAGTAATGTTATGTACATTTTATTGCCAGTATATGCACAATGGTAAGCATAGAACTATAAATACACAATGTAATTAAACAGTAGAAAACAACAAGGATGTTACACGTAACAAAGGAAAGAAGGAGGAGATACTATTTTCTTGATGTAGCTGCTAAAAAGGGCCAGCGACGAGTTATGACAGTCTTGGGTTTAAGTCTTTACATATATTTCTACAACTTTTCCTCCAAATAAATCTCTGCAATGGCATTGCTTCTTTAATAACCACATCTCAGCTCTTTCTATCGCATTCACTTCAAACTAAAGTAAAAACAACCTTTCAGGTTAACTACAAGCATCTGACTTAATTTTTTATTCAGTTTTGTTTTTTCAGGGTCCCTAGCAGGTAAAGCGTGTAAGTAGTTTCTTATGATATTTGGCTGCAATGTTGAAGAATAGAGTTTTGAATACACATTAAGTGATAATTTGGAAAAAAAATAAAGAATTTTCTGTAGATAGTTTTTCTACTGGGTGCTATATGCAGCAGCTCAGTCAAAAATTAGTCACCCTGAAGAGGTAGAGAGAATTTTAGCCTAGCATAGATCATCATCCTTGGCACCACTATTTTCTCTCTTATCAGGATACACTTCCTACAACTAGACAACATCACAGTCAAAGGGAAAAAAAAGTCAGGAAAAAAAAGTTCCACTATTCCTGGGAAGGGCACTGTTTCATCCCATTTCTCAATTAGCTTGCTGCTTATATTAAAAAAAAAAAGGAAAAAAAAAGGAAAAAAAAAGAAAAAAAAGAAAAAGACAACATTTAGGGACACATTTACTTATCTTTGTTCTCTTTCCATTATCAACTTCATAAATACAAAGAACCATTATTCACAATATACTAACTCTTTTTCAAAAATGGAAAAACAAACCCTTGAAACATTTCCACACCTTAATCCAGATGGGTCTTGAGGATGCTATTCAAGAAAACCATGCAAATAATTTGGTGCAGCTTTTCCTACTCATCCAAAATATATATTTTTCTTTAAATTAAAAGGTGGCGAGATCCATAGCATTTGTGACTATTCCCCCCTCCCCCCATTTAAATTCAATGCAGAAAATCTTGGTGCTTTTCGGAAGGTAAGGAATAAATAGTTTTCTGCACTGTTGTCATAAGATCCCATGTGAGTTACAATACAAGACTACTTGTTCCAGCAATTAGGTTGAGAGGAAACATTCTAGTGATAAAGATAAATACATACTGAGCATGCTTGGGCAGAGCACTCCATTCTGAAGCATCCTGCTTGAAGAACGAAAGGTGACAAGGATGGTTCACGTCCATCAAGTGACCATGAACTCTGCTGCTCACCAGCAGGCTGCCACACTATCACCAGGTCGGCAGTGCTGCCCTGGCAGGGCTGTCTTCCACATTAAGAGGTACTGGTTGTACCAGTCCTCCACTGCGCACACTAAATTCTTATTTATGCAACAAACATACAACCAATGAACAATATCACTGTGACAGAACTGGATCAATCCAGCTTTCTTTTTATAGGCATATTTCTCAATCTCCAGAATATCCCAAACAAGCTGTAAATAAGATGATGAACCACCAACACAGTGAACGAGTCTCACTGCAGTTCAGACTAGTTCAGCCTTGTTTCACATCACTTCTTGTTTCTAGTGAAGGACATGATACTCAAACAAAACAGCAATAAAAAAGTAATGTTATCTGCAGCTGAAGAAAAGCAACAGAATTTATATTTTAACTTCTGAAGCTTAAAGCATACCTTTTTAATTAGCATTAAAAAAATCTTTTTTTTTAATACAGTAACACTGGCAAAAGTTAAAGGGAAGACACAGAGGATTATGAACAGGGTAACTGATGGATAAGATTATTTTAAAATTTTATTCTGCTTTGATCAACTGATGTTAATACTGTTTTTCCTCAGATTTGGAATAATTCTATTGCAACAGTCTCATGCAGGCTGAGGACAGCCATTGGTTAAAGGAATAAAAGCGAAACTCCAAACAAACAAACAAAAAAAACCAAAACAAAACAAAAACACAAAAGAAAGGGGGAAAAAAAACAAAACAAGAAAAAGGTTCCAGAAGTTGTATGTAAGGATTTTCCTTTCACTGAAGAGGGCCTTGCCCTTGCTTTAGGAGACCTGGTTAACTCTTGTCAGCTTCATTAGCTTTGTCCAGACATATCTGCTGCTGTATCCCCTGCTCCAGAGCCTGTTTGTGCACGTTTGATGTAAAGGTTCAATAATTTCATCTGCAAATTTAAGACAGAAATTAACTCTGTTTAGTATTTGCAAACTGTACAGACTGACTACAGGAACAGTACAACAAAACAGGCATTAATCCTTTTTCTTTTCCCCAAAAGCAAAATTGTACTTTACACAGTTGATTCAAAAGGAACATACATGCCAATGAAAACATCAAACACAAGTACAATTTGTCATGAGGAAACTGCTCAAGCTTCTCTAAGGATGTAAAGAAGAGTATGATATAAGGTAGTTAGATTAAGATAGATGGAATATTTTCCTCCAATTATAATGCTTTTCTAAATATGGTACTGGTTTGGGGTTTTTTTTTTCTTTTAAGTTAATGCTGAGGTTTAAACCTCTAGTCAGAGTTGCTGATGCTGGTATTTACTAAAGCTTCCAATATTGTCTAGAGTTACTTTAAATACAATCACTGCCAGAGACTATTTTAAAGATAGAACTGTCTTATCCAGACACACAAAATTAATTGGCCTGTTTTACTCCAAAGGCAAAGAGATTCACAATTAACATATTGCTGTTTACATACAAAAAGCTGCATGAAAAAGATGTCAATGAAGTCATAAATATCCTGGAAGAAAAAGGACCACAGACTGGTTCTTATTTTTCAAATTAGAGGTACTGAAAAGATTGGTGAAAGCATAGTAACAAGGAGGAAGAATAAGTGAAACTGCTGTACGTAACATGGACATACCACGTTCCTTGTTTTTCAATCAGAACTTGCATGAGAACAAGACAAGAAACACTGATAGGAAAAGCCTGCAGAATACAACCATTATCACTACTACCAGCATACAAGGAACTGAATGCATTAAAATGCAGTAAGAAACATAGTTTAGTAATTATCTTAATGCTAAAGTTTGTACACTTGCATAAATAAAGATCTGTGGACTCTCAGTTTTGAATATTTTACGGTGAAGTTGTATTAATACAACTGATATTCTCTTTCAAGTATACGCTTCATTGAAACTTTCAGGCAATGGCAACCAAAATGCAAATGCATAGATGCAACCATGAGCCAAGATTTCTTCAAATGGTATCTTTTACTTACTTTACTGCCAGTGAGTTGACTGAGATGCGGTTTTAGTTCATCACCAATTACTGCATGAATGGCTACAAGGCAGAAAACACATGCCTTACGAACGCTGCTCTCTGAATTATCATAACCCTAGAAAAGCAATAAAATTAACATTAATACCTTATCAGTTAATGATTAAAAGCCTCAGAAAGCTATTTACTTATTTACTATAATAAATACGTTGGAGTCTATGGTAAATTAATGCCAGCGTAGCCCAACGAAGCATTCCAACAAAAAAAAAAAAAAACAGGCAAATACAGAGCATGCAGTTAAAAAGCAGGCTGCTTATTAATCACCACTGATAATCATTTTCCAGGCTGAATTTAAAACCCACACAACCCTGTTCATAAGTTACACTGAAAACACCTGCTGCCATGCAATAGGCGAGCACGTAAGAGAACTGTTCTAGATTATACAGGTGTTTACTTAAAGCAGAAGACCACTCACAATTTAAAGCTTCCTGACTCTGAAAGAAGAACTCTCTGAACAGCTTAAGATTCTTTTTCTAAGTCCCATCTCACTCTTTAACCATTTTTGTTTCTTTTGCCATTTTTCCATCACCCCATGCCTGGCTGTCTCACTCACACTCCCTTCTCAGACGGCCCTTCCTCTGCCTCTATTTTCCTGCAGGTGTATGACTTCATCACATCCATTAAACACAGAAATCTGCAGAATGCAGCTGCCAACTCCAAAAAGTCTTTATCCACCAGAAGAAAATTAATGTATTTTGTCTCTTTATAAGGTGGTAAAAAATTCAGTTTTAAAGACAAAGGAAGAGAAACCTCTGATATCCTTCTAATTTTATTCAACTTTATAAAACTGCTTCTTTCCTCTTGCCTCCCCAAAGCCCCAACTGAAAAACCATACAATTATACACAAATAAAACATGGACAATTTCACATCAAATTATGTAACCTGGAAAAAGGTACAAACAACAAAAAAACTATCTTATAACTAAAAGTATATACCAAGCTTAACTATAACCAGTGCTTTATATCCTACTGAGATCTCCTTTGAGTTACAATTTAGCTCCCTGCTAATCAAAGAGATTGCTCCCACTGTCCAAGCTATTTTGGGTCAAGGGAGCTATTGACTATCAGACAAGTGAAATCCTTCATGAGAACCAAGTGGTGCTATTTTTAAAAAGTCTTTGCAATTCGTAGGTATATGGTTTCTTTTTATTAGTCTATTTGGTCTTTTCCCCCCTATTTTCTTCTTTCTTCTCTCCTTACCTGTATTAAACCTGGCACGATCTCTGGTAAAAGCTGAGTGAGGGTTTCTTTAGATACTCTTTCTATAACTTTTGTCTGCATTTTGATTGCAGCCAGATTAATGGGGTAATCTGCAGTTTGGATAATTGGACAGAGGACTTTGATGCACTGATCTGGGCTAATGGAAGTGGCCAGCATGGAAGCAGCTTCTTCAGCAGATCTCACCACCTATTGAAAGAAAAAGACACAGGAAAGTGATTTATATGAGACTGTTACTCTGTGGTCTGTTTTCTGGCAGGAATGGTCTTGAGCATAAAAATTTCCCATCAAGAGCTCTGAAGTATAATAGAAATATGTAAAGAGTCCATTGATTCCAAGTGTTGGACATTATTTCTTAAAAACACAACTCTTCCCAATATCCTGTGGCTACTATGCCCTTGGCAATACACATATCAGCTTTTCAAACCTGCTTGTTTAATCACATCTGAAATTTCTTTACTCTGCAATACCCTCCAACCACATATTGAAGTATCACCACCTTTGTAAACCTTAATTTCTTGTGTTGTCATTGGTTATTGCTTGATAAGTTAGTGATCACTGATAAAACATGTTTTCACATTCATTTCAAAAGCATGTTTAATGACATGCCTAGATTGATAATTGTAGAAGCCAATCTTTTTCTTCCCCTATAATTTTGAAAGAAACTGTGACAAGAGAGCACTTTAAGCCTGAAGAACACACAGAACAAGAATAATTAGGCAGGATGTCAACAGGTACAGAAGTTCAAAACACAGGGGCACCACAGAGGAAATTAACATCTGATCTTCACATTAGAGCTGTGGTGGCATCTGCCATCTAACAAGAGAAACCACTGTACAGAATGAGAGGTTGTACACCACTAATGTACAAAAACCTCCAGAACTTTCCCTCCATCCTTGTCCCCTTTACTCTCTCACTCCTAACACACGAAACCATGAGAGAGAAAAAAGCACAGGAACAGAGAGGGAATGATGTGGAAATGACACTGTAATAAATACAGTGTATGAAACAAATCCAGGGAGTGCAAGGAAAAGAGAAAAGAGTATCAAATGAGTGATAAAGTCATGGGATGGGAGGAATCCAAGTCAACTTCAAAGCCTGAAACTCCACAGTAAATTCCACAAAGTGCCCTTGCATGGGGAAGATGTACTCATTTAGTAATACACATGGATTCTTTCCACAGCATCAGTGACACTGATGTCAGAAGTTGAATACTGGGTTGGTTACTGTATCTGTGTTTCCTGTATTTACATGCATTATCCTTTATTGTGTATGCAGGCATCACAAATAACTCTGAGCAAGATTACATTTACCCTTCTCCTGAATCCCCTCGCTATTCCTGGCACGAGCACCTCCCCCACTGACATATTCCTGGGCATTTTCCCTTAACACCATTCAAAGCCATGCTCTCAAACGGAGCAGAATGGAAAGAGTTGACAATTCCTTGTCATGTTTAGGCTCATCTCTTAACCATAAACCTCACTGAAATCCAAAAGCTTCTTTCAGATCTCCAGGACACCTATATTCAGGTCAAGATGTCAAACAAGGAAAAAGCTCCTTTCAGTTATTCTTTGAAGAGCTAAGGTGACAGACACACTGTTGGTTACACTGCCCTCTGGGATGGCACCCAAGACAATTGTTATTAGGAATGGTATTAACCATTGAAGAGCTTTCAGAACTGAAGGGCTTTTTTTCTTGCATACCAATGTTAACTAATAACATCATTATTATTAAACATATAATAATGTGCTTGTTATGAAACAAATTACTTCCTCAGTAAGACCTGATTAATTTCACATTTTCTGGACAGCTCTTTCATTTTGTAATAATTTGTCGTAACCGTAAACAAACAAAATAACTGATTACTGACCTCCTTATGAGGATCCTTATGCGCTTCTAATGTCTTCATGATTGTGAGCTCTGCATAATTCTTAAACCTTGCTGGCTGGTTTCTTAGAATTTCTCTTAGAACTTTCAGTGCCAAAGCTCTAATTGCATGCTGAAGATTCAAAATTAAATGAGTTATGCATCTTTACACAGACATATGCTTTAACATTTGTTCAGCTGCTGGAAAAGTCTTTAATAACAGAAAAAAAATCAGATTATGCTATGCACACATACAGTCTGAATCTAGTGTTAACAAATAAAGGTAGAAAAAAAATCTCTTCAATCTCTCTTTTCGCAGAAAATTCAGGTGACATATAAACATATTGCTAAACTAATTTTACTTCTCTATGCCACCTAGAAGTTAAGTTGCAAACACGGGGGCTGATAAAACCATCATGCAAATACGTTTTTTACTTTTTTTTTAAACAATTGTTTTAAAAATCAAACTGAGGTACTAGTGTCTTTTTGATCCTTAGTAATTTCAGAAACATGGCCTTTGTAGAGAATTATTACATAGAACTCAGACTCTTCACAATGAGCATTACTGTATTTTAGAAATAAATTTTTAAATCCATTGCCACACATGGTGTTTTGATATTCTAGATTCCTTCAGGGGCTATAAACAGATAAGCTTTGAATCTCAGTGAAAAAAATGTTTCATTCAACCTGCTGTATTAGAATCCACAAACAGGAATCCTGGAGAAGTTAAGTATCACTGATACCCTTTTTACCATCACAGCAATCAGACTTCATGACCTCTTCGTAATTCCACAGTTTTTTTGTTTTTCCACCACTAACTGGAATTTGTGCCCTTTCTACAACCCATACAAATGTCAAAGGTACTGAAATTAAGCCACGTGCTTTGTTAACATTCTTAACTGGATTAATCTGAATGTACCTCTTTATCTCCAAGCGTTTCAAGCAGCAGAAGTAGTATTGTTTTGAAGTGCTCATCCCAAACACCAAAAGACTCTTCCTGAGTTAACTTCATGAGCTCATACAGTGCAGCCTTTCTTTCTTCAACTCTCTCATTATGGTTTGATAACTCTTTCAGTAGCTCTGCAACCAGATCAGAATGGTCCATGGGAGGCTCTGTCAAAAAGGAATGCACAAACACAGTTACTGCAAATAAATATTAGTGCCTGTTGTACAACGGAAGGATATTTTCTAGTATGACCTGCTTGCTTTCGAGCATGCTTTTGTTTTTTCCCCACATCAGCCTGCAAAAATTGCAGCTGGGCTACTACATTTTCAGTGCAGCCAACACTGCTGAACAAGCTTACAATCCCCCCCAAACCCTTACAACAATACTGCAAAAACCCCCCTGCAGGCCAGTCTACTGCAGTTTTTAGGCTTGCAGTACCCACTAAGCACTCTGCATCCTTTAAAATCTGATCTATACATGAAGTGCCATTTTTCCCATATGACCCTTCTATTCAAGATGAAAAATTTTCTTTTCTCTGTTAGTATTACAGAATTGTTTAGACTTTTGTAAGCTATGATTCCACAACAATAGCTAGGTTGCTAAAACAAACGGGAAAAAAGTACAACAATGGCTCTTAGCACAACAGAGCTGAAATAAAGGCAAACCAGGGCTATTAGTCCCATAGAGATTCCCAAAAGCAATTCATTAAGAGATGGCTCTGGATTTTAGTTTTGATTAGAGAGGATTCCATGATTATGGAAAAGCACAGTAACACAACCTCTATTTGTACACACTGGACTGCAAACAGAGTGATCTGCAAATAGTCAAGAAACTTAAAAATGGTCTTAATGAAAAGTTGAGTATCAACTTAGTGCCTTTATTCCATTATCAAGACCCATTTAGTCTTTAAGGAGGGAAAGCATATAGCTTCCATCTTTGTGCTGAGACCTTTGGATAAATTAACAGAAACACACATTTTTAAATGGAAAAAGTTAGGAAGTTCTGGCATAAAATGCAAATGCATTGCATTCCCTGAAATGATTGCATGTATTAACTAACACGTGAAATACATCCTCCATAACAAATTAATTATAGCATACACAGAGAAACCACAGCCCTTGAACATCTCTTATTACTGTATTCAATACAAATGCACTTACAAATGCTGTACAAAGCACTTGTACAAAGAAAACCGTAAAAGCTGAATACCACAGAATTAAATATCTCAATATCACACATCAGTTACTGTAAAAATCATGCTGGTTTTGAACCCCACATTCCTATTTGCATTCTTTTTTGCATGAATAAACAGGAGCACAAGGACCTGAAAGCAAACTACAAACACTTCTGCTGCCTTTCTATTAATGGATGATTAATGTTTGACTAAAGGGCAAACTGAAACTGCATTAGGTGAAATATGATTTAAAGCAGATGAGCAGAAAGGACAATCATTTTAATGGAAGCAAGACCATTACTTTTACTGACAGCACTATACACTTGTTCTACCAAACTATGAGGATTACAGCTATAGCAAATCCTCATATATGCATTTCAGGGAATGCATATTGACACTTAATTAGCAAAACTTCTCATATCTGTTTAAATGAAGTATTTTCAATGTAGTATCATCTTAAACGTATGGAGGGAAGGGGTAAAGAGAGGGGAAGGTAGTAGCCATGTCCATGCTGGAATAAGGGGAGGAAAGAAGCTCCAGCAGTGGACTAAATAACTGAAAAACATGAAGATAACCAAGAGGGATGTGCCTTTACAGCTTGCATTTTCCACTCCTTTGTATGACTTAGCGCCCAGTGTTTCATTTCCAAACATTCTCCAAAACATAAAAAAGTCATGTTCAAAGTCTACTCTCAAAATTTCTTTTTCAGAAAGGAAACAAAACACAAATGAAGAGGAGCAGATGCAACTCCTTCATTTGAATGAATTAAAATATGCATTAGAGAGATAAATATTTGATGAAGAACAGCTCTACTTAAACCAATCAAATAATATCCTTTTGACAGGATAAACAGTGTAGGGGTTAAAAGGGAACACGTAGGTATGTCCTGAATTTAGGATTTTCCTACTGCCACTCACAGCATCTTAATATAAAAGCTATGCAAACATGATGGCCAAAAAAGCAAACAAAGCAAGTGCAAAACTTGATGAATCACTTGCAGGGTGACTGGATTATACATGGCTGTCTATTAATCCTGGAGGATATGAGTGATATCCTTGCTTGGATGTGTGCAGAGCCTGGATCTGTTGGATGCATTTGTTAGTGCTATCTAAGGAATGTGGAGCAAACTTAAAAAATCTGTAGATGACATCGCTTTAGCAGCAATTGCAAACATTCTGGAGAACAGGATAAGAAATGAAAATTATCCTGTTAAATCAAAGGAATGGTCTGCAAAAAAAAGAAAAAAGATGCCAAGTGTAAGGCAAGACACAAAAGCAGAAATCTTAAGCCCATATACAAAATGGCAGGCAAAAAGGAAGGTATTTGGAAAGCACAATCCATGGAAGTAAGCTGAACTAAATAAGCTTCTTGGAGAAGAACACTATTTTTCAAACAGAGACTGTGAACTGCTGTTAAGGAGTCTGGAAGTGACTTAGACAGCCAGGTTTCCCTATGCTTCAGATAAAGTGCATTTCCCTCAGGGAAAAACAAAGTGCAAGTGGTTGGAAGATATAGGCTGTTACTCTGAAAACCTTTTTACTGTAAGAGAGGCAAAACATTCAAATGTGAGTCATGTGAGGCACACTGTGGCATTTCCTCCACTGAAAATTTTCAGCTGCTAGACAAACCATCTGCAGAATACATGTTCATGCCACAGTGCTGTTGACAGGACTGTATGAGCAGCTAAGGTTTTCCCATCTAGCCTTGTATTTCCACATCTTTCTGTCAGTAATGCATGACAGGATAGCTGGGAATCCAGTACCAATATAATTTTGTGTCATGAGCAAGCAGCAATTCTGTGGAGTTTCCGAAAACTGGAATCTAACATCCAAAGAGCCCTTCCGGTTTATGGGGAAAGCATGCAACTCCCAACAGAGGAACCAAAATACAAAGTATTTTGCCAAGTGTATCTTTTCTCATGCAGACTTTTTGTAAGTAATCCCAGATGAAATTCTAAAAGCAACACACAAATGACAAAATGTACATGATATTACTAAATACTAAGGATGAACAATACAGGAATGAAAGCAAGTACTTCTTTAACATCCATTGAAGAGCAGACCTAAATAATGCATTGCACTACTCTTCCAACCAGGACAAACTAATACTGGATAGGGATGCTTCATTCCAGCCAGTAATGAGTTTTTACAAAACTGGATCATGCTGGCGCAGCACAGACTGCATCTGGTTTAACGCAATATCCAAAAATAAGTTGTCAGAAGGTAGAAGGAGGCTTCTCCCATGTAAAACAAGATCCCTTCATACAGAATCTCAAACATAAACTGGCTCTGTACGTGGATGGCAAAGCTATTTAATTATTAATAAGTACATGACATGATTTGTAAAACTCTGCTTTCCCCTCAATCTTCTTCAGAAGATAATTAGCTACACCATATGCTTCTTCATGATATGTAAGAAAAAACAAAGAGAAATGCATCACACTTAGATTTGGTTTTGATTTAATGCAAACTTAAAGCCAATTTACAGAATAGCCCAATAAAACACCATGTCAAAAAATAACTTTGTTTTTCAATGGTGTCTATAACATATCTTTTGTGGGATGACAAAAGCAAACAGGCAGAAGGGAGATAATTAGTTTGTCCCTTGCTATTAAGAAAAGTGTTTACTTTAAAACTTAATCTATAGCTGAACAACAATGAATATCAGATTATGAGAACCACTGACTATTCATTAAAACAATGATAGTAGTGGTACTTTGGAACCTTCTCAACATACAGATATAAAAAAATTACCCAGAGATATACTGAAAAATATCATAAAGAAGCTCTGGAAGCCTACAAAACAGCAACCCATGTTCCTAGATTTACATGGGCTAGATGAACAACCTTCCTGGTAAAAAGCTGATTTTTTTTGTTTCATTTAAAAAGAATGTTTAGTCAATAGAAAATGCCAATGTCATGTTTCAAATACAAATATATTACTAACAAGATACTTACTCTTTCACCTAATTCCCAAACTTATTTGATCCAGTTTTACTTCCTTGCTGTAAACCTTTTCTCTGCCCTCCCGCTTTAAATTTCAATCATAAAGCTATTTGATAAGTAAATTTATACTGGCAATAGTGATACAGGATGTGCTACCAGAAGTAAACAACATAGTTCAGTATTTCCTTCGTTTTTACCCTTAGTTTCTACAAATACCAGGTTATCCAACAGTGTAACTAAAAGAGATGGCTAACAAATAAACTAATTCAAAATATAGCATTTGTAAAAACCTCTCAAAGAAGTGGTATGTATATTCCTAATAATAAATTCAGAAGCTGAACTCAAAGATGGAAAATCTCATCATTTTTCTTCTAGAACAAAATGTAATCTGAATCTTACCATCAGGAAACTGCTCTGCATCATCATCAAACATGGCTTCTTTCAAAGCAGATTTATTAAATGGACTGATACCATCAGAATAATTGTATGGGTTGTAATCTCGTGAGCGTGGTGAGGAGTGGGGAGGCATGGTGTTGAGTAATGATGTTTTGTTATCCAGAGCTGTCCGACCTGTATCGCTCACACCACTTCCTGCTCGCATGTCTACTATTCCAGAAGCACTGCAAATCTGCAGGAGAGGATGCATCACATGAGCACGTGAAATACACTCTTACACCTTTCAATTAACGACATCACTAATTCATTTATGCAGCAAAAATGTACAAATTTCAAAATGCTTTGAATTTTCATACTAGTCTTCAAATAAGAAGTCTTAGTTCCCTAAACTTGGCTTTCCTTAAAAAAACAAATGAAAACAAAAAAAAGGGAAAGTATACGTTGTCCAAAAAAAATCATAGACCAGGAACAGTTGTATTTTCTCTTACAAGTCTGATGCAACTAATTAAAACCATGTTTAAACATAGATATACGCAGCAAGTTCAACAAATCTTAAAGCCAAAGTTCCATAGAAACAGAATTCTTAAATACTGCATGTAGCACTTAACAGCCCACAGGTTTTGTACAAAATAAAATAAAACATTCAGAAAAACATGTATTAGGGTGCAAATTTCTCAAAAACTTAACTCCAGCTGTTTTGCAAGATCACTGGTTTTTAAACTGCTAACGTTAAACAAACAGGCAGTGCTACTTAAAATCAGCATTTACGTTTTCAACATGTGGTTCAAGACTAGGAACATATTTTTCTAAAGCTCTTAAATAATTCAGGAGAAATGCTCAATTTAAGAAGAATATAAACCTCCTGAAATAGATCCCTTCTCATCTGTAATCCATCAGACACTGGCTTAGTTTGCTGATACCAACATATACTGAGTTTAAATACTCACCGAATCGCCATCATCTTTTTTAGCATCTCGTTTTACAGGCTCATTCATATCTTCCTGACTACGAAAACTGAAATTCTGAATGGCTTCAGTGACTCCACGAAGAGAGCTGTAAATATCTTCAGAATTCATGTTTTCAGTGTCATAGTCAAATGCACTGTGGGCCACGGAGAAGGACACAGGAATTCAGATGGACTTATTTTGTGATTCTGTATTTTTAAATCACATTAGCAGGCAACTACAGAGACTCAGGAAATATTACCAAAATTATTACTTTTCTTGAAACACATTAAGAAAGTTGTCTCTTCACAATACAAAATTGTATTATGGTATGCCTTAGTAAGTGTACGACCACTGACACAGAAACCACTGAAAGTAGCTAAGGGAAAGGCTATACTAGGTAACAGCATCTGCCGGAAGAAACAAACTTCTTTTGCTCTGTTTTACTCTGCTGAATGTGAAACAACTGGAATTTTTACACCATCCTCTCATTCTGAAAAAAGTCCTAAAGTAAGGAGCACTGATAAAACTCAACAGCAAGTTGACCAATGAAAGCAAAATTACAAAGTCCACCTTACTAACAACATCATTACTATTAAAAACATTTTTGAACTATTACTTCTTTAGTCTCCCCAATATTAAATCTGGTTTGATGACCCAGTGTGTTGGTTTTGTCTGAGATAGACTTAATTTTCCTCATAGTAGCTGGTATGGGGCTATGCTTTGGATTTGTCCTAGAAGCAGGGTTGTTAACACAGGGGTGTTTTAGTAACAGCTGAGCAGTGCTTACACAGAGCAAAGGCCTATTCTGCTCCTCACACAGACCTGGCAGTGAGTGGCCTGGGAGTGCACAAAGAGCTGGAAGGGGACACAGCTGGGACAGCTGACCCCAATTACCAAAGGGATATTCCATACCATATGGCATCTAAGCATATACCGCTGAGGCAAGAAGGAGGAAGGGAGGGACGTTTAGAGTCATGGTGGTTGTCTTCCCAAGTCACTGTTACAAGTGATGCGGCCCTGCTCTCCTGGGAACAGGAGAAGTAGTGAATTCCTTGTCTGTCTGTTGCTTGAAAACGCAGCTTTTGCTTTACCTGTTAAATTGTCTTTATCTCAGTTTCCTCACTTTTATATTCTGCATGTCCCCCGCTATCCCACCACGGGGGGATTGAGTGGCTTAGTTGTTAACTGGGGTTTTAAACCATGACATCTGATGACATATTCTAACAGTTGTTAGAAAAGTACACTCTGGTTCCTTCCCTTGCTAATCCATTTGCTTTCCAAGATGCACAGCCCTTTCCCACCTCAGGCCAGCTTTGGCACTTGTCAGACCCTTCAGGGAGGCTAAGCAGTTCACCATCATTCTATGGAGCAAGGGGGATTATTTCCGAGCATCTGTCATTGTGTGCAAAATTTTCTCCATGCTTTCATTGTCGGGGTTACAGCTTTGGACAATGTGTAATGAAGCCCTAGATGCAGAATTGTAACACCACCAGCCTACATTACCTTGGTGACAAAGTGTTCTGTGATGTATTGGTCGGGGAAGTTAGAGGACTTGACCAACTTGCTGGGGAGCGTGGAGTAGGTCTTGTTAAAGGACTTCCCATCGATCCCTGGAGGAGGAGAGGTGAGAAAAGATACTCTAGTAGGACTAAAAGATTCCCTTTTAACTTATTATACTTATTTTCTAGTGCCCAGAAACATTTAAAGAGCTTCAAGTAAATTCCTGGATTGTCTAACCCATTACCAGTAACTTCAGTCCTGATTAACTCTGAAATTAGAAAGTACAAAATAAACTAATCTTAAGAAGTACATTCAAACCTATGAAGTCACTTGGAAATAACACAGAAACTGTAACTCCAGAGGAAAAAGAAAAGGTATTCCATAAAGAGCTACTAAGATAGGCTTCTACATAGTAACTTCAAAAAGAATAGTAACAGAAGTCTGGATACCTGACCACTGTTGCCTGTATTCCGGAGATGATTATGGAGAAGCTTTGTGGCTCCATCCTGAAATGTTTTTGGTAAAGCACCCAATAGCATTGTAAACTCTGGAGTGTTGAGTTCAAAAAGGGAAATCAGCACTGACTGTGCAGCCTACAAGAAGAAAATACAAACTGAAGACATTAATTAGAGTTTCAAAGTAATTTTATCAGCAAGAGGTACTATAATGAGTGGTAATCACAAAACAGTGATGCAAGTCTTGATCAAGCTTGAATAAAGATGTTAAGATGTGAACAAAAGCAATTTGTATTTGCTGGTAAGCTGAAAGTTCTGATTTTGATAAATTCAGGCACACAACAATCATTGTAACAAGCAGTCTTTCAGAAATGTGCTTTTCAACCCCCCTAGTCCCACATCATTCCTCAGAAAAAAATAAAGTGAAGGAATTTGCAAAATGGCTTTAAAGGGTTTGTGACGTTGAAAAAATTTAGAGAGAGAAATGAAACACGCCAGGCCAGAGCAAGCATGTGATCCCTTCCACTGAGTTCTGCAAGTGGTAATTACAGATGATAATCAACACACTTGCTTGAAAAGGAACAGTTAGCTCTGTAGAAATTAAAACAAACCCAACCAAACAAGATACCCCAATCTGGATCCATGACGTAGTGATTATAGCACTTGATACTCTTTATAACTTAACCTACAGCCAAGCTAGTTAAGTTAACCTTGCCTCTGCTTCCTTTAACCTTTCTAAAAGGTACGCAACCATAATGGAGAATGAAATTTAGCTGACTACATATTCTGAAAATGAGAACTGTGGAGTAGTTTGTACTGGATGTCACCTCCTATACTCTAAATTCAACCAGTTCATCTTTACCATCATCTTCATCCTACAGCATATTTTACATATGTTGGGTTTTTTTTTTTACCTGAATAAAAAAATCAGCGCTCTCTACTGACAAAGCCACACAGTAAATTACACAATAGCTGGATTCCCTGTAGTACAGGAATGTTGATTGAATGACTTAAGTAACATTTGTACAGTTTGATGAAGATTTACTGGATAGTGTAACAAACCTGTCAACATAGTAACTAAACTAACAAGTGCAAAGGAGAACTGGAGGAAGTTCTCCAGAACTAACAGCTTCTTTGAAGAAAAGATTGTGGTTGTAAGATTAACCAACTATGTGCAATTTATACAGCTCACCACCAAGGTCTGCCATGCACTGGAGAGAACCAGTGCCTCATGCTAGAGAGAATGATAGGCAGCTTGCTTAACCACCAATATACTCCAAGCAAGTAGTTTAGGAAATTCTTTCAGACATTTATTTCCCTCCTTTTGCTTCCAGAGCAATGAACTGTAGCATTTTTTAATTAAAGGTGGAAAGCCAAGGTATGAGCACACATACCTACACACATCTCAGTATTAAGTTTAACGACAAAAATCCTAGCATGTCAGATTGCCACAAATTATCTTTGCATACTCGTGACTGGTTGTTTTCCTTAGCTTTTATTTCCTTCTCCCTCTGATAGCCTTTCCTTCAGGTGATCACCCTGAATGTCCTCTGCAATCTGTCTTTGATGTTTCTCTTGTCCTTGTTATTTTTAATGGTCAGTCTTTTAATCAGAATTGACACAAAGCAAAATCAAGACAAACCCAGCAGCTGAGCAGAGGTTTGGGAATCACCATTTTCATTTTTCTGACTGGTTAGCCAGTCTCCACTCCTTAATACTGTGTCTATTTAAGCTGCTAGTAACAGAACACAACAGACTGTCCAGGATTGTATCAGGATAGAAACTGGTACCATCAAGTCTGCCCAAAATGAAGCTCTGCCCAAAGTATCAAAATTTATATTGACTCACAGAAGGTTTCCACCTGTGCAAATGTCTATTTTCTCTCTTTCTTCCTTGCCAAATAAACCCCTCATTTTAGAGTATTTGGAAGTTTTTATTCTCCCCAGCATAAGGCCTCTCCTGAGATTTAAATTCAATCACAGAGAGATCATCTTTAAAATACTGCACTAAGGATTAGAAATATTTCTTTGGTTTTGCCTTCTTCTTAGAAGACCTCTAAGAATATATTCAAACTCTTTCCAGAAGCATTCTAATCTTAGAAGAAATCTAAGTTCTGAAACAGAATTTTACCTTCCAGAAAGAAGTCCCATGCCACTGAACTACACTAAGAGTGCCCAATTTCAGACCAATAAAATAGGATTTTTCATAATACTTAGCAACTGGAACTGTTTTTACTAAGGAAAAAACCAAACACATGAATTACACAGAAATTACTTGGAAAAAGCTTTTAATTTAAAGAAATCATACTAAATGCTATAAAGCTTATTAAACGAAATAAAATTAAAGAGCCTGTGGTAGCAGGTTGAAAAGAATGTTAAGAGAATGAAACATTTTATACCATCAGAATAACTCCTTTGACTTCTTATTGGTAAAATTTTATTTTCAAGAGTTAAAGGATTTTTGCAGTTAGTTGCCTCTAACAGCCGTGTTATGGAAAGAAAAAATAAAATCAGAAACTTATATAATTAAGGTGTTCCAGATGATTAAACTCGTTGGTAATTCTTTCCATGATTCAGTTACTTACTGACATAAAAATGCTTATTAGAGTTATGAACCATCAGATAAGACAGCTTGCCACGTGTCTCAGTACTAAACTTCACTGATTTAGAAGATAGTGCTGCTTCAATTCTCCTCCTGTTTTATGATCTTTTATATGTTACTAGAACATGATACCCAGGCAAGAAAAGTCCATTGGATGTAATCTGTTACTGTTTGCTCATACTCATGAAATTATACAAGAAGTGAATGACTAAAACATTACCTCCAATATAAAAACTCTATGGTGGTTTTTTATTATGTATTACAAACATTCTAGATACCAAGAAGTCTTGTAAGTTATTTCTATTTTCTTCACATTACAAATTGTAAGACAACTCCTACTATTCTCTCCTACATCCCTCCTAAACAAAGGAAGTTGCTCTTTCCAGAAAAGATGAAGCTGCCAAAATTCAAACTTAATTGAAGATAGCAAAACAAATCTAAACAAATGAATTGTTGTAGCTTTTCAAACTGCAGAAATAAACAGAAAAAGAGAGAGAGGAATTAGTTCTCTGTATCAAAGACACTTGCACTGAGGAAGCATAAAAGTTAATATATTTATTTAGTGTTAACATGCTGAAAATGGCAGCTACGACAGAATGGCCAGTAACCATCGGAACAACACCACTCTATTCCATCAAACTGCAAATAAAATTAAAAGATCTACAAACTGAAGTACTGTTTAGAAACCCTTTCCAAAGACTGCACTAGTACATTTCTTATGGTTATTCAGTATTTCCGCTATATCTACGTAGCTCACAAATGTTAATTTTCACTTCACAACATTATGTGGGAAAGGGAGGTTTGCACAGGAAGTGCAGCATTGCAAGAATAAGCCTTTGATACTACCTTATCAAAGCACAAACTTTCTTTGTCCAAGGTTCAGCAGCTACCTACCTTTCTTTTGTCAAAAATAAAGGACTCCAGAAAACCCAACAGATTAGACTGAGTTTGCTACCAAATCTACCACTCACTCCTGTAACAAATGTGCTATTTTGTATCACAGAGGGTGGTCTCTGAAGTAACATTAAAACTGTACGAAAAATGGCCACTGAAGAGATTTTAGTACTAGATAGTACTTGCAACAAAGAATGAAAAATTATGAAACAGAATCTCAATTAACATATATAAAAACATGACCGCAACTGAGAGTTTCAAGATATGTTAGTTTAACATTTTTACTTAAATATTCTTAATTACCTGGAATGTTTTGCAATTCTAAGGATGCATTAACAAACATACCTTCCTAACATCTGAGCTTTTAGGTTCTGTGGTCCAGGTGATGATTCGAGACACTGCTAACCTAGTTTCACTTGAATTTACAAAGTCTCCTGGATCCATCTGTTGCGCAAGGGTTTCTATGTATTTTAGGATTGCAACTTTGACCTGCAAAGAGAAACACAGTCAGGTGGACAATAAAAATGATGTGCTGCAAGAAAACTGAGCTCACAGAGCAGAGTGTTCATTCCCTAAAATAAAGATTTTCTTTTTCTCCAATTAAACTACATGTTTTCAGCATTAATATAAAAACTTTTGCAGTAAGTCAACTTACAAGTTAATTATTATAAAAATTTTTGCAGTAAGTTAAATTTATAATTTAACATTTGAAGAAGGGAGTTACTCCACAGAAATTCAAACACTCATAGAAAGCTTACATTTCACTGCTAGCAACTGAGAGACATAAATCACTGCATATGCAGAAGCTTATACTTAAAACAAGCAATGAAGAAAAGATTTATTCAGAAATATTAAGAAAGTTTTTCAAGTACTAAAATGAAAAATGAACATCATCTGATGAACCAATGATCACTTCTTACTAGTTCCTACTAGGTAGTTAACACTCACTGCTTTTTTTATAAAACATCAGATTAAGCAGCCACAGTCTCTGGAAGTAAGCCAGAGAAATCTTCCTGTTAAATACTAAAAATGTATGGAATGCAATATATAGGAAAGACTTAAGATGGGTTACATGCACAGTTTGTTTGAAGATATTTGTATGATAGAGACATGGATTTACCAGGAGGACAGAAAATCTCCTGCACTCCCTCATTTATTTGATCATTCTCTTACTCCACCAACTTGCCTTACTCCTTATGCAGAATCCCTGTTTTGTATATCCCAGAATGCAGCCTCTCTCTGGTTTCTCCAATACTGCACCACTGCACAGTTTTGGGCAAAGGCCTATTATGCCTGTGTATGCCTAAATTATTTATTTCCTCAACTCCTACTGCCTCAGAAATTTGTCACCCCACCTGTCAACATAAGTCGTGGACATGTATTTAGACAATCTACCAGATTTAGCTGCTTTTATTATTTCCACTAATAATTATAGGGAACCATAAATACCTACCAGGAGGGAGAGACCTATGTCCATCATAAACAGAGAAAAAGAGTTCTGGGTGTATTTCTGGCTATTCAAGGTTTGTAGTACAACTGTTCTGAGCAAAGCTATTTAGAAATTTCTCTTGGTCATGAAACTTGCAAGCTATTAAAAACTCAAGATACACTGGCACACATATGAGGATTAATAATGAATATTTCATTTTCAAAGCAGCTGTTAAAGCTCAACTTCTCTGAAGTTACACAAGGAGCAGCTGGAGATCAGCTGATCTGATTATGCAGATCAATACCAACAAATGCACACTATTTGCTAGACGTTTTCCAAGGAAAAACCAAGCCATGAACCTCTCTGCAGCAAAAAACCGTAGGCCACACGGCTTTCCAAATTCAAAGCAATAGTTGAGATTTCTAGATTGCATAGGGAAACCACTGTTACACCATGTAGTGGTTTGGTTCAAAACATCCATGACTTACTTATTTTCCTTCTCTGAGATAAGAATTAAGAGAAAGCAAAGCAGGCACAAAACTTCAAAGAATATAAAGAAGTTTATTAAACAGACCTAAAAGGAGGAAAAAATCAGACTAAACCTTCAGAACACTCCTCTTCACCCCACCTTTCTCCCTTCTCCCACTGACAATGTAAAAAGACAACCCTTGAGAATTTTCAGTCACTTTACCACCTCTATAATAATTTCTTTTTCAGTTCACTTAGGGAGGAGTCTCTCTTGCTCATGCTATGGAGACATCTCCACAAGAAACAGTTCTCTCACGGCTTCAGCGTCACAGCAAGACAGCCGCCCGGGATGGTTCTCTGCTTGCATGTGAAAGTCTCTTCCCTTGATTTACAGCTTTCCCCACAGCTGCTTTTGAGGGTTCAATCTTTAGCTAATGGGGTACCATTTTTAAGGATGAGCTGTTCAGAATCAAAGTTCTCTTCACCTATCTCTGGGAGCATCTTCATTTCTAGGAACAGAAGTCTTCTTCCCTGGGAGCACGGGTCTCCATAACTTCAATCTCTCTCTGTTCAAGTTTCTCATCAAATCACAGCTACTTCAACATTTGCTTATTTCAGCACAGGTACTTTTGCTCACAATTGCAGTTTGAATGCTCCACCCCCCATGCTTTCATGAAATTACTATGGGTACTCTGATGTATCGTAGTCCATCACTATAGCTTTACAACAGAATTTCAGCTTCTAGGTTTGAAGTATCTCCTCTTTCTCCTCTCTCTGGGTTTCAGCTCTTCCTTCTTCACTGACTTTGTGATCTCTATGGTGTTTTCTTCACGTGCCTTCACCTTTCCCTTTCCTCGGGCTTGGGAGAGGATTGATGTATGCAGGCTTCATCTGTTCTGGAAGAATCTTACAGCACTGAAGAGAGTTAATCTCACCTGGGCCTTGCAGCTGGACTTCGCTTATCTCTGTTAGTGACATGATTTGTGCCGGGCAGCGGCCTCAGATGAATTTCGGCTGCACTAGGTGGGGGCCAGCCTGGCTGAGCCGAGCCACAGGCTGCCTGCACAGAGCAGGGCAGCAGGGGCTGGCCCACCCTCAGGGAGCAGGGCCGAGGGTGGAACAGGGCCGCGCAGCTCCAGGGTGGCTGTCTCCTGGCCGGCTCAGTCTGCACGGAGGGGGCTGTGCCGGGTGTCCAGCGAGCAGAAGCAGCTGAGATCCCAGCCAAGCCGCGCCGCAGCTGACCCAGCCAGGCCCGGCCGAGCAGAGCCCGGCCCCGCCGTGCCGCGAGCCTCCCCCCTCCCAGATACCTGTCCAAAAGCTGGAAGCAAGAGAGCTTTCCCGAGGTCTGTTCCTTCTTAAATGTGGATCACAGAGGCGTGTCAAGCTCTTTAAATGGCTTAAATAAATTGCCAATATTCAAACTAGCCAGTTGATTGGTTCTGTTGGGTCTAGAGGAAGCTGTAAGCACCTCTTTGCAAAGAATCACTTCCGTGGCTGATGGAGCCCCTCCTCAACTAGAAACACAAATTATGCTAAACCATGACATACCACTACATTTGACTGTTGAGGATTTAAATAAATTTAACGTAACACTTGCAAAAGTAAGTGTTAAGGACTGCAACATTTAGAACACCCAGAGGCATTTCTCCCAAGGAAGAGACTATGAAGTACTGGATCTGAGAGAGCAGGATTATTCAGTGTTTGAACTGCTTCCTGAGGAACTTGCACCTTGCACAGACTTCTGCAAAGATGGAGGTGCTCAGACAGAAGAGCACTGAACAGAAGATGAACGGAGGCTTTTCAAGAGTGAGACAGATTCCCAAAGCTAAATTTGACAGCTATTTTGAAAAAAAGTGTTTTTCACTAATTGCTTTTGAGAGAAGAAACTCTGGAAAGGCTACACCTTTCTATGGTCAGATGTAATGAGCCAGTATTATTACAGATTAAAAACCCCACACTGAAGTAAAACTCCGTAAGAGCAGCAAATCTACTTTAGATGTATCTTTGCCAGTATTTCCAGAGCCGAAATTTAGAAATAAAAAGGCTAACATCTTCGACAATCTATTTAATCTCTTCAACAACCCATTTAATCTCTTTAACAATCCATTTAATCTTTCTGAGAGAAAAATTTTTGGACTGCAATGAAAGCATCTTACAATGAGTATTTGCTGTTAAGTTGAAACCTCTATGAAGTTGTTTAATACTGTCTTGACTTTCTTTGTACCCTTCTAGGTTGAATTTATTGCACTTTTGCTGGATTATAAACACTGGGGCATTTTTCCTGTGCAGCATATAACATGAACACGCATTTTTCTTAAGAACAGCACTCCTGTAGTAAGTCAGCTGGAACATAGATCAAGCCACAGTTAGCACTGCAACTTAAAAACCCCAAAGATTATACATAAACAGACCTAAAGTGCTTCATAAACATCTTTCGCATGTACTGAAACAAGGAATTCTGGCACAAAAGCACGTGCAACTACCTCTAGAGATTCAGGTGGTACGGTAAGGATGCTACACAGTCAGTACCAGAGGGCAAATTGTTTTCCTGTCCTGTGAAAAATTTGGAGATGTACAGGGTTTCTTTTGCTGCATCAAGGTAAGAGAACAGAAACATTTTGTGTAACAGGGAAAGAAAAAGAATGGAATCGAGAGAAGGTGCTTTTACTTAAACTAGAAGACAGTCTGGTTTAAACCTCTTACAGTGCCCTTCTGGGATGTGAGAGATGGTACTCTGCCTTACTCTGACTGAATATAAGCAATCACTCAAAGTGACTTTCAGACTGCCACATCCCAGGCATCTGTCCCTAAGTTACTGAATACTTAGGAGTGATTGCCTGTGCCCTTATATAACCAAATGACTAAAATGTACAGTAAAGATAAATTTTGGAGGGCTTTCTCGTTGTTGGGAATCTGTGTTACTCAGTGTTTTTTTAATCCAGAAATTTTAATATTGACTTAGATTTTAAAAAAAAAAAAAATCTTCTGATCAACCGTGGCAAAAACCTTTGTCAACAAATCAGTATTTTCAAAGTAAAGAAAGATTCAGAAACTTGAACTTTGGTCACATTGCTTAAATCAACTCCTCACTGAGGCTGAGCCATTTGATATGAAAACCAAGAAAAATGAAGTGACGATTGGAAGTGTTATTTCAGGACAATATCCATCCTTTGCAAACTGTATGTTTTGCACCTGCAAAANGAAACATTTTGTGTAACAGGGAAAGAAAAAGAATGGAATCGAGAGAAGGTGCTTTTACTTAAACTAGAAGACAGTCTGGTTTAAACCTCTTACAGTGCCCTTCTGGGATGTGAGAGATGGTACTCTGCCTTACTCTGACTGAATATAAGCAATCACTCAAAGTGACTTTCAGACTGCCACATCCCAGGCATCTGTCCCTAAGTTACTGAATACTTAGGAGTGATTGCCTGTGCCCTTATATAACCAAATGACTAAAATGTACAGTAAAGATAAATTTTGGAGGGCTTTCTCGTTGTTGGGAATCTGTGTTACTCAGTGTTTTTTTAATCCAGAAATTTTAATATTGACTTAGATTTAAAAAAAAAAAAAATCTTCTGATCAACCGTGGCAAAAACCTTTGTCAACAAATCAGTATTTTCAAAGTAAAGAAAGATTCAGAAACTTGAACTTTGGTCACATTGCTTAAATCAACTCCTCACTGAGGCTGAGCCATTTGATATGAAAACCAAGAAAAATGAAGTGACGATTGGAAGTGTTATTTCAGGACAATATCCATCCTTTGCAAACTGTATGTTTTGCACCTGCAAAAATAAGCTAAATAGATTATGTCCCACCTAGAACATTTGACTGCTATGCCCATCCAAACATTTGACCAGAACAGACACATACATCTGGCACCTCTAAACTGAGTCTCAGCAATTCACTACACCCAAGTGTAAAATGACAGCAGAAGTAAGGCAGATACAGCACAATACACTAAGTTGCATTCTCCATGGATTAGGTCAGTAGAATTCTGTCTTCTCTATGGTTGGTCTTCTTACTGCCCAGCTATCCAAATCCATCTCTGTGGCCACTCTAAAAGCTCAAGTTTTATTGTCTGAGACTTAGCTGTCTTTCTAAGTGCAAGAATGTCAACGACAGTTTACTGCAAAGGATCATGATTATTTACTACTATCACGTGAAAAACATGGGAAGAAGTAATTTGTAGAAGGGGATCATTATGTGGCTCAAGTTTCTGATCTACCATCCCTCCTTCTATCTGACCATCTTTAGGGATGCTGAAAATCCCTTCTCTGATTTTTTCCTGTCACAGTGAATGGCGTTTCTCAGTATTCCTAAAACAAGAGCAATGAGGTAATAATTTATCAAAGAACAAAAGCTTAAGACTTCAAGAATTGGAGTGGCCCTCCAGGAGTATCAATTATTCTGTTAGACTGGGTGCACTGAAGATGGGATTTAGGCAAAATACTCAATAATGTGGATATTAAATAGATACTTCTGCGATCTGTGGGCAATAACTTTACTGTCTGAATCCCAAAGTTGTAGTTACCACATAAAAAGGAAGTAGAGGGTAGATTCCACGTTCTTCTGGAAAAAAAGCTTACCTTCTCTTAAACAAGTTACATACTTTACTGTCACAAGTATTCATTCTAAATACTCTTAATTTTGCTTCAAACTAGCAGGTGTTCTTCTAGGGAGGTAACTTTTACCAACATCTTGATTTCAGAATTCTCTCTCAAAATTATTTTCAGAATGCCTTCCCATCAAGTGTTTAATATTTCTTCATTCCTTCTAGGCCATTTAGGGAATAATCTTGAACTTAGCCCCAACTCAGCCTAGTAGAGTCCATGTCTCATTCCAAATCTATGCTCTCAGCTTTGAAATGTGCTTGATATGCCTTTACCAGCTATACTACTGTTCAGAAAAAGGAACATCTCAACCATCAAATTCACCTTCCTGGAGAGGAAAACCAAGTAAAATAAAACCAATCTCAATTTGTTCCAAGGATTCATTTAAACAACAAACTGATTTTTACTACCTCATTTGCTGTCTTCAATAAATGACAGCAGTCCCTTTTTAACACAGCTCTACGAAGCAACAGTGGTCAACGTATCAACTGTCCTCAAAAGCTTAAAAATGTAAGTTTTACTGTATTGTAGACAAAAAAGGCATATTCATGTGACTTTAGGTTCAACATCACTTGGGAAAAGTCATATTCTTGCGCAGTATCAAACTGTGTAAAAATATTTCGTGCAGGATAGAGCAGAAGATGCCAGTTATATGCTTGTTATTTCCCCATTCGCATCACTTATAAATCTTATGATTTGATGTATTTATTCTAAAATCAGCGCTCTTCAGAACTGCAAACGTACTACAGAATATATTTTTACTTTTCAGATATGCTGGCAGGTTTATGGACTACAGATTCTTATGTAAAAATGTGTGTAATTATATAGCTACACACTGCTTTCAGAGAAGTGAAGTGTACCACAGAAGGAGCTGATTTTTAATATAGTAACTCAAGTTCATATTAATATTAGAGTAATTTAAAATAACTCAAGGCCTATCAGGCTGAACACAGGAAAAAAATATATATGAACTAGGAAAAAAGTATGGGAAATCACAAACATAAAATTAGAAAAGACTTGATAGAGTGAGTTTGCATAACCAGCTTGATGTTAGGCAGCCACATTTTTGTTGCTCATTTTTCCTGTACTGTGTTTTTATTAGATCTCTCTTGCAGCAAACATTTTCATACTAGTGTCATGTTTAAAACTGAGCATCTGCATGCTTAAAGTTTCCCGCAAAGGTTAGTAGCAGCATACAATGCATTCAAATAAAAATTATTGATAACACTGTAAGAGTTTCATATAGGGTTAAGAATAAAGACAGTAATTCAGACAAAAACCTTGGAGCTCCAAAAAGAGCGAAGCTGGTCCTGCAGTGCTGGCTTGACTGTCTGAAAGTTTACAAAAACAAAATCCACTAATTGAAAACCTTTTTTTTTCTTTGTTTTTACACAAAACAAAAATAACAATCCAAATTCAAAAATTAAGACAAGCAAATTTCTACAAATGAAGAGTTCTGCTTGCAAAGCAAGCCTAAAAAGTCTTACCTTCAGGCTAGGTGTTTGGGTCTGGTCAACAGTAAATCTCATTAAAATACTGAACTGCAGGTCATTTGGAAAAGATTCCCTGTAAACAAACAAAATAACGTTATGTTACATTAAATTTTCTTGTAACAACTGTTGAGAGGCACAAAATAAGCCCTTGCTCTTTTCAGTAAGCTGAAATTGCTACCAGTTGCTACTGTATCTGACCTTTCAGAAACATTTACCTAGGATGTTAAGGACAATATTTAAGGAATTCCTGCTATGAAGCAATTATAGCTAGAATAGATAATGCAAGTAATGCAGAATAGTATCATAATGATATGCTAGAATTTTGATTCTACATCAGGCTATTAATGAAGTCTGGGTAGAAGGAAGGGAAGACAGAAAGCAAATCCATTATTACCATAACTCTTTAAAAGTTATGCTGACACAGAGATGAATATTCCAGCGAAACTTTTACAACGAAATAAAGAAGTTCAAACACAATTTCTACATCACTGAACACAAGGCGAGACAACAAACATACATGGCTCAAATGCACATTCTGGAATCAGGTAAGTAGTATCATATTAATTGTTCAGCACTGAGGACTCAAACCCTTTCAATTAAGTCATTTCATGAAACCAAAATGCAGAAGCAACAATGTTTACTAAAGTTTCAAGATCTGTTATGAGCTGTGCATTTTTCTGGACAACAAACAGCACACCAAAAAAAAGAAAAGCATCAAAAACCCTGGATATAGCTAACAACTATATTGTTGTTAATCTTTAAAGCTCATTACCTTGTGACATCAAGTGCCTTCTGAACTTTTGCTTGTACAGACCCAAGCAAGTCAGCACCCATTTTTTTCAACAACTGTGTCAGCAGTACAAACAGCCAGTCCTGCAGGTCTTCTTTATGGACCTGGATGAAGTCGACCAGTGTCTCCAAAAACATACTGAACACCTAAAAGGCAGAAGAAGATGGAAAGAGGGTAGGATGGGGCAAAAGAGGAAGCGACACTGACATATGCTGAACTTACAAACGAAGAAAGCAGTAAGGGAATCAGAGGCAGAGAAAGGCAGTGTTTTGCAGCCAAGCAGGTAAAAAAGAAAAAAAGAAAGAAAAAGGAAAAGAAAGACATCTGCCTTGCTTTTTCATCGAATTTTGATATAAGAGTACATTGGAAATGTTAGCCGACTTCTGTAGAAGTTTGATAATTAGGTATTCCATGCAGTTTCGTCAAGAAAAGGAATGCTTACTGTGATGGCTGGCGCAACCTCAATTTTTCCAGTAAAACTTAATTTTTTACCCTTTCAAGCTCTATCATTAAGTTGATTTGACATATTCCTCAAAGACTACAAAACCGCTTTCTCTTTAAAACCAAAAAAGCTGCTACAATTCTTTAGCAAAATATTAATTGTAAATATCTGCATTAATAAATACTGCAAAATCACAAGAGCTGGCCAATTCCTTTAAGTAAAATACTTGTGGAGCAGAACAAGCTTCTTCTACTATTGCAGGTATCCCAACACAAAATTATTCACCATAGTAGGGAAAAAGCCACAATACATTTCAGACTGGCAGGTGTTTAAAACACAGAAGTACTTTCATTTTTTTGAAAATACAATATCCATTGTCTTCTTTTCAACAAATAATGTTGAAAAGACTACATCCGGTAAAAAAAAAACAAACCCAAAAGAACCAAAACAATGTATTTTTTATTGGACTCACACCAGGAAGAAGGGCTTTTTGGAGGGAAGAGGTCAAGGAGGGTGTGACAAATAGACAAAAATAGCTGTTTAAACAGCTCTTTTAATATATCTCATTAAGTTTTTTTGCAGACCTGAGAGGGAAATTAGGATATATACGCTCTATACTTGTGTGGCCCATGGATTTCCTGTTTCCCTGACAAGAAAAATGGGTGTTTGGGCTGAAAATGCTTCCTTCACAACTGACACATGCTCCAGCTCCAGCACAGAACTGGGTACAGAAGTATTGCTGTGATGCAAAGAGGGTTGGGCAGATATGGCCTCCTGAGTACTTATGACATGGGTGCAAGGCTAGAAGTGGCTGGTGCAGAGCAAGGGTTGGAACCCCACATCCTCCTGCAGCTGACCTGGCTTGTCATTAGGCAAAATTCTGCTTTTGTGGGAGTGGATGATCCCAAACTGTGATCACACCTCACATGGCTGCAGACTCTAGGCCATGGAAGCGGACTTTCTTTCACAGCACTGATGCAAGTATGGAGGAGTTGGCATATGCTGCTGCATGCCTTCTTTGCTGAGGAAATTCCATCACTTTTCATGTTGATAATCAAGTCAGGGAAAGCAAATTAACACCACAAAGCAGAAAAACTCCATACAAGTATCTCTTAAAGAAGTGCCTCCAAATTTACACTAGAAATAAAAAATAAATTCAGATTCCTTTTATCAAGAAAGGTTGGACCAGATGATCCCTGAGGTTCCATTCTAACCAGGTATCTCATGATTCTTTCAGGATCTACTGGAGACATGGGAAAATTTTTTAATAGACAAATACTGAAAATCTGTGTTAGAAACAAAACAATACAAATCCCTATTCAATATAAAGTCCATCAATATTAGCAACTTTAATTAACTTCCCTTTTCGGGCAAATTACATTAAAAAATTGGGGAAAAAAATTGCCAAATTATGCGCTGTGTAGATCTATATTCAAGTCTGAGGTTGCAAAATTACCCTGCCAGTAGTGGGACAAGATTTTATGCTCAGGACTGGAAACATCTCCTGTCTCAGGCTAAACTGGAACAATACATCATTTTGTGGATTCACAAGCAGTAGTCACAGTTACAAGACAAAGGCAAAACCAAACCAGTATGTACTTTCTGTATTGTAATATGAAGTCTTTGGCTTTCACAGCTCTAAAGTAAGGAGATAATATACTCAGGCAAATGAACAAACGAAAAATTCTGGTGCTATTACACCGCGTGTGTGTGTGGGTGTCTCACAAAATCCTTCAAATTGAACTACATAGCTCAGCAGAATTTAAACCTGCACCTGTTTCTCTGACTTTGCAGACATTGACAACACATGGCTTTTCCACTAAAACATGTAGGCTGAACAAACTGATTAACAAGCTCTTACTTGACGGAGTAATACGGACTCCTTATGACATTTCAAACACGTAAAGTGGCTTAAACTGAAATCATTATAAAGTGAATTATGATTCACTATGGCAAAAATACTCTAAAGACCCTGTGCTGGCATTCTAGCTGTGAAAAATACAAATAACTGAGGACTCAGCTTTGTTTTCAAGCTTTGTTTGATTTTAGATTTCCCACAGAGAATGTCTAGAGAAAACTCAAACAAGCTGAGTAGTTTTGTTGCATTTAAAAAATACACTAAACATACAATTTTGTCTCAGCATGAAGAATTTAAGAAGGCTGAAAGAGCATTTAAGGTAAAGGATGAATTTGGAATGGAAAATGGAACTCGACCACCTGTATGTTGAACAACGTACGTGGATACTGCAAAAATTGCAGTTTCAGTTTTTATGACACAAACTAAAATTCTGAAATCAACCATCTAAAGTTGAAGTTTTTAATAATTTGACAGTGGAAAAAAATAAATAGATATGAAAATAATTATAAGTCATCTACCTCTAAAGTGAATTATTTCAGATGTGCCAACCACCACAATATAAAGCAGGAATGCATAACCAAACAATGTCAGTTAATTAGTAGATAAAGCACATCTCGAAACTTTACCACACAGTTTACTAATTGTTTATAGCATTTTATGATTGCAAAAGGCTTGACACTGCATGAACTCTTTGGGGAAGAAAAATAGAGAAAAAGGGTTAATTGCACATTCATGCAAGTAAGGTTAGGCTTCCAACGAATATTGAACCAACTTACTCTCTAAAGAGAGTTCCAACACAGGGGACAGCATGCAAAACGAAACAAAAACAGAACAAAACAAAACAAAACAACAAAAAAGGGAAAAAGATAAAAACACACAAATTAGTGGCCATCGATACAAAGTTCCTGTATGGAATATAAACCAAAATAAAACAAAAAAGGTATTTCAAAACTTTTATGACAAATTTAGTAATTTTATTGGGATACCCAGTGTATTTTTAAAACAAGCACTTGCAATGCCCTTTAAGTCATTCTCCCATTTTCTCCTCCAAATATTATTACTCTCTATGTAACTTCCTACATCCAGATATCATGTTAAAGTAAATCTTAAAAAAATCCCACAGAAGTGATGACAGAATAATTCCTACAGACACTTGAGTAGAGTCTAAGATGAGATTTATGTAGACGTATGTGATTAAAAAAAAAAAAAAACATGAACTCCTAATACTTAAAGGGTTCTCCTGATAACATATTGACAACTATTAATAGTTTTGCAACACCAAAAAGCAGGCAAGGCTTCAGTGGCTGGAACAGCTGTACCACATGTTACAACACAGGCCAAAATTTCAAACCTGAAGCTACATTGTTTCATATCACAGTGGCCAGTAAACAGAACAATGAACTAGAACAACTCAATGTAACATTCTTAAAGGCTTAATAAAAGGTAAAATGCTCTTCTGACACATACAACTAAAGTTTGGAACATTTTCGTCGTCCTTCCCTGGCTCCCATGCGACACAAAAATCTCCACAGGAGCTCTGACATATGCATTGCTTCAATATCAATTAACATAGAACAAGCACAATTAAACCAACCTGCAATTCAGAATTTTGTCATTACTTCTTCTAAAAAGTAAATATTCCAGCAATGTTTCAACATTTAATATTCTTTCCTCTACTCTGACTTTTCTTTTTATGTAATGTTTTCTTCTTTTTAACTGCTTGGTTTAGTCTTTTCCTCTGGATTTCGGCAGTATGCGACCAACTTTAATACCATGTTGCTGTCTGCAATGCAAGTTACTTCCAAAATACATGGTGACAGAGATAGCAGCTAAGTCACTTTTTCCAACAGGAAAAATGAAGAGGACAGATGAACACTACGTTAACCTGTCAAGACTTCTCATCACTCTGAATTTAATTTTCCATTGTAGCAATAAGGAAGATTTAAAAATACATAAAATGTATTGTGTAATCAAAGTAGTTTTTCAGGATTCTGCTGGGAAAAGTCAATACTTCTGAAATAACAGTCTGCCCTGAAATTATCTGGGTTATACTTTTATCAATTCTGAAGTACAGACACGAAGTGGGATATGTTACACTCAATGTAAAAGATACTATTTCTTCCAAACAAGCCTATAATTAAATAAAATATGAAGTTACATTTTTTTTTTACATTATTACACTTATTAGGCTCCTTACTCACCTGCATTCCTTCTGCTATGAGAAATTGCGATGTTTAATCAAGCTGTACTAGTTACTCACCTCTCACAAAAACTGTAAAAATACTATCATGCAAAGTAACTCAATTAAAAGGATTTTAATGGTCTTAGAAAACAGAAGCATTATTTTCCTCATTATATCAGCCACACTGAGTCTTTACCTAAGCAAAATTGAATAAAACATCACATCTTCTTTTACACCGAAGTATAGCCTCCTCATGGAATATTAAAAAATGATGTAAAAATTATTCTGCAGCCTCAACTGCCAGACCTGTCTACAAAATTCATGGAAGACATCATCAGCTATGATAATACAAAATATCCTGGAAAATAAGTAAGTACACACTTGGCATAGTCTATCCGATTACGTATGATTTAATCAGACAACCTTCTTTGCAACTTAAATTACTGCAGAGCCTTTTCTTTCTAATTGAGAGAAAATCTACACTTGTGTTGAAGTGGCCTCTGTAAAGAACAACTTCTTAAAAACACAAATTTTGAGCACAAACTGCTGGACTACTTGAATGCATTTTATATGACATTAACCTTCACTTTATTTCAATGATCCCGCAGAAAAAGGGGAAAAATTATCTTGTTCAAACCTCCAAATTAAAGGAACTGAAATCTGATATCATTAACTGCTTTTGCTTGTGAAATTTTACATATGCAAATATCACTGACATAATTTACCGTAACTCCCTTTCTATTAGTTTATGTTTTCTGACATTTACTGAAAACAAGAAAAACCTAAACATACCTTACTGTGAGGATCAGCAAACATTCTTGTGAAGATCTCACACAATCTTTTCAACTCAACACGACTGTCAAAGCGAAAACAACACATCAGTCAACTCCCTTGCTAGTTCTGCTAGAACACTAATACATAGCAATCAGTGAAATCAAGTGTAAATATTGACTCAAATAATCTAGTAAACAAAGTAGTGGAAACCATTTTGTTTAAGACATGGGTAAAAATGTAATAGCTTTTGTCTAAAAAGAGACTTTAAAACCTAGAAAAGTCTCTTTAAACTGGCTCATACATTATACTGTGCTTTTGTAACAGAGCAGGTAATGAAAAAGGTGTTCTTTTAGTAACAAGGAGTAAACAATTGCTTCTGAATAAATACCACCAAAACTACAGTAATAATAACAAAAAAAAAAAAGGCCTTCCACTGATAGTAAATGGAAGCATCTTATGAATCTTCTGTATTGCAAGAATTCTCGATTTTGAATTCACTACATACACTAGTATAATATACACTAGTAGCCAGAAGTGAGAAAAGCTTCCTCATTCCTTCCACCATCTTACTTTCAAAGACACACCCTGCTTTCCCTCTCCCTCTGCCCCTCAACAACTTTGAAACAAAACGCCTTCCCTATGAGGATGTCATCCTACCTTAGAGTTCTCTGGTTCTTCAGTAGGTTCTGCAGGCCTAGAAGGCCTTCTTTCCTCTCTGACCAGTTGGTGCTGGCACAGCGGTTCAGGACTTCAGCCACATCTTCTGTCTGCCTCATGTATGTTGGTATGCTCCCATTCCTGGAGCTGTAGGACCTTTCTGAACAGGCACTTGATGCATCACTGTTGGCATCATCATCTGAGTACATCCCATACGATTCGTATCTTCTTCGCACGGGCTTCTTCTATTGTACAGAGACACCCCAGATCAGCACTGATTCTCAGAGAAACAACATAACGTACCCATAATGGGTCAAAAGACCAACAGCTTAAATAACTGGTGTGACCCCTACTCCCTGCAGTGACAAATGGCTCCAACCATTCAGCAGGTCAAACCAAGTTAATGAAAATATTTTAAAGTATGGCTTACATAGTATTCCGAATATAAACTCAAAGCAAATGCAGAGAAGACATAACATTTGATGAAACATTTAACTTAAGGTTTTCTTGTAAGAACCCATAAAATTGTATAACAGGGTGACAAAAGACTGTTGCAAGTTAGTTATTTCACTTCATATTCATTACAGAATATAAGAATTGGAGGTCTAAATGTATTTTGACATTTTAACTCATTTTGTATCAAACATGTTAATAGCAAAATATTAAACTATTGAAGAAGAAAAATAGTTTCTATACCTTAGTCCGTATGTCTCCTAAGAGCTGTTAGCAGTAAATTATTGAAAAGAAACAGAAATTGAGAACAGGAAGGTAAGGCATAGCAGCACTGTGAGTAACAAACTCCCCGCTACTGGATAACATATAGTCTTACTGTAAATTTTGTTCTTAGCTCTCTGTGTCTGATCAGCATATCACATATTGTCAAGAAGTAGTTTGCTAAGCTTTCATTTCCAGGGAAGTATTACATATCATGGGCAGGTTGGCCACAAAGACTTCTCTGTCAAAATCTTTGTGTCTTATGCAGTGGTATTTGAGCATCGAAGACTTAACACACGCAGTCAACTGTTATCTAAGTACAAAACCTTGAGCTGCACTATTTAATATCTAAATTCTGTCATTGCAACAATTACAGTCAATGTTCTACAAAAAAACTGATTACATAATGCAAAATCCCAAATACTCTAAAAACAAAAACAAGCAAACAAACAAAACACAACATAACCAAATGTCAGAGGGGTAAAAAAAGCTATTTAACCTAAAATGACAAAAACCACACACCTCTTCAAAATAGCTCTTGCCATTCAAATTTTGGACTTGAAGTTAGCATTTAAAAATTCAGTTTTGTTACATAAAGAAGCAGTAGTATAAGCGATCATTTCCCCCTTAATTACCACTGCTGTTTGCACAGGGTTCTCATTTTAACCACAGATTAACTCAAAGGATATCAGGATACTAATCACAAACTAATCAATACAACAAGTAATGAGCAGGCTTATGGTCTACAGAATGAGCATACATAAATGTGTAAGAGAATAACTGAAGGGAAAATCACAGAGACGTTAAGTGCTTTGGAAAAGAAACACCTTAAGGAAAAAAAAAAGATTCTTCAATAAATGAATCTGAAATGCCAAGGATTGTACTAAAAGACATAAAAATATGTAAAGATTCCCATTTTTGCTGCATTTTATGCAGCAATATTCAAAACAGATCTTAGGCAGAAGACTGACACCTCTTTGGCTTAAGCACCACTAAAATCGGT
>VZRS01012929.1:136845-250145 GCA_013398055.1 Ifrita kowaldi
TCCCATACGATTCGTATCTTCTTCGCACGGGCTTCTTCTATTGTACAGAGACACCCCAGATCAGCACTGATTCTCAGAGAAACAACATAACGTACCCATAATGGGTCAAAAGACCAACAGCTTAAATAACTGGTGTGACCCCTACTCCCTGCAGTGACAAATGGCTCCAACCATTCAGCAGGTCAAACCAAGTTAATGAAAATATTTTAAAGTATGGCTTACATAGTATTCCGAATATAAACTCAAAGCAAATGCAGAGAAGACATAACATTTGATGAAACATTTAACTTAAGGTTTTCTTGTAAGAACCCATAAAATTGTATAACAGGGTGACAAAAGACTGTTGCAAGTTAGTTATTTCACTTCATATTCATTACAGAATATAAGAATTGGAGGTCTAAATGTATTTTGACATTTTAACTCATTTTGTATCAAACATGTTAATAGCAAAATATTAAACTATTGAAGAAGAAAAATAGTTTCTATACCTTAGTCCGTATGTCTCCTAAGAGCTGTTAGCAGTAAATTATTGAAAAGAAACAGAAATTGAGAACAGGAAGGTAAGGCATAGCAGCACTGTGAGTAACAAACTCCCCGCTACTGGATAACATATAGTCTTACTGTAAATTTTGTTCTTAGCTCTCTGTGTCTGATCAGCATATCACATATTGTCAAGAAGTAGTTTGCTAAGCTTTCATTTCCAGGGAAGTATTACATATCATGGGCAGGTTGGCCACAAAGACTTCTCTGTCAAAATCTTTGTGTCTTATGCAGTGGTATTTGAGCATCGAAGACTTAACACACGCAGTCAACTGTTATCTAAGTACAAAACCTTGAGCTGCACTATTTAATATCTAAATTCTGTCATTGCAACAATTACAGTCAATGTTCTACAAAAAAACTGATTACATAATGCAAAATCCCAAATACTCTAAAAACAAAAACAAGCAAACAAACAAAACACAACATAACCAAATGTCAGAGGGGTAAAAAAAGCTATTTAACCTAAAATGACAAAAACCACACACCTCTTCAAAATAGCTCTTGCCATTCAAATTTTGGACTTGAAGTTAGCATTTAAAAATTCAGTTTTGTTACATAAAGAAGCAGTAGTATAAGCGATCATTTCCCCCTTAATTACCACTGCTGTTTGCACAGGGTTCTCATTTTAACCACAGATTAACTCAAAGGATATCAGGATACTAATCACAAACTAATCAATACAACAAGTAATGAGCAGGCTTATGGTCTACAGAATGAGCATACATAAATGTGTAAGAGAATAACTGAAGGGAAAATCACAGAGACGTTAAGTGCTTTGGAAAAGAAACACCTTAAGGAAAAAAAAAAGATTCTTCAATAAATGAATCTGAAATGCCAAGGATTGTACTAAAAGACATAAAAATATGTAAAGATTCCCATTTTTGCTGCATTTTATGCAGCAATATTCAAAACAGATCTTAGGCAGAAGACTGACACCTCTTTGGCTTAAGCACCACTAAAATCGGTCGAGTATTTTTTACAAAATAAAAAACAGTAACACAATCTGGAATATTTTTATTTTTATATTTATATTACGTATGTCAGGACTCTACATTCTACCTTTCAAAAATACCATTATGAGTGTGAATCTTCAGTCTATGATAAAACAACAAGGGTGTTTAAAACCAGATTTCCATCTAAATGGAGCCATTTGTACAGGACAACCTGTACCACTCAGAGCATGGCAAGGAACCAGGCATGCAAGTACTACAATAATAAAACGCTGCAGCTCTTCAACCTTTTTTTTAATGTCAGACTCTAGTTAAAATATACAAACTGATTTTCCTCCTACATTTCTAGAAGCTTTATGATATTTTGGATCCAGGTAATGCAAGCTGGTTTCTGTGAAAAAACTTCATTACTTCAACATAGCAGGACACATTCAAGCCTCAAGAGCAGTCATTGGAAACACAACCTTCTCAACTTCTATTCTTACTACATACTTTGCCCAGCTAAATTTGAATAAGCTAGGAGGCTGCTGAAAGTACTAAAGATACTCTTTGTGAAGCACCTACGTGAAGACTACAGCACAGCCTTTCCAGTTACAGCCAGAAAACTTCTATGTTCCATGGACTGATTTTCTATTGTCCCCTATTCCAAAATCCAGACTGACTTCCAGTTTACAAACCAGCATTCACCACCACTGCTGCAAACCTTTTCACGTTTGTAGTAACGGAAAGGGGAAAATGCACTCAACTTCACCATCACCACTTAGGCAAGATTTCACAGATATTCCAATCCCTATGCCAGTGAAGGCACACAAATTTTAAACTAATATGACAAGAAAAAAGTATTAACTAAGAAATCAATAAATAGTCATACTAAGAATACAACAGAGTTCTTCAGATTTTGAGATTTTTTTCCTCTCTATTCAGTTATATGCCTGTAATTATCTTTTTAGAGTCTAATTTGTATTTTTTACTAACTTTCAAAGTAAGAGTTTTTCTTAAACCAGAGAAACAACCATTTCTTCAAAGCATTCTGATGACTAGAAAACAGGTACTCACAAGTATTTAATGACATGCAAATAGCATATAATAATTGATAAAAATGTATCTGATTTGAAACAAAACGCATTAGTATTTAAAATTAGCTGAGGATTTCAGCTTGCTGATGTAAATGTCAGAGTAGCAAAATGATGTGTTCAGTTTGGCTAACTGGGACAGGAAGGTAGAGGAGCCAAACCCATCCTTTTAAAGAACTGTATAGCTTAAGAAGGAGAATGGCATAACCAGTTTTAACTTAGTGTAACATTTTGAAATAAAACCCCATAACTTATCAGATGCTACCTGCTGTGCTGGTTTTGGCTGGGGTAGAGTTAATTTTCTTCACAGTGGCTGGGGTGGGGCTGTGTTTTGGATTTGTGCTGAACAAAGGGTTGATAATAAAGAGAGGTTTTGTTATTGCTGAGCAGGGCTCACACAGAGCCAAGGCCTTTTCTGTTTTTCACAATGCTGCTCTGGCCAGGAATTCAGGGTGCATGGGAGGTTGGGAGGAGACACAGCCAGGACAGGTGACCCAAACTGACCAAAGGGACATTCCAGACCACCTGACGTCATGGTGAGTACATAAAGTGGGGAGAAGAAGGAGGAATGGCAGGATGTTTGGAGGGAGGGTGTTTGTCTTCCCAAGTCACTGTTACATGTGATGGGGCCCTGCTCTGCTGGGGATGGCTGAACACCTGCCTGTCTGTGGGAAGCACTGAATCAATTCCTTGTTTTGCTCTGCCTCTGTGGATGGGTTTTGCTTTCCATATTAAACTGTCTTTATCTCAATCCACAAGTTTTCTGGCTTTTACCCTCCTGATTCTCTCTCTGACCCCACTGGTGGGGGAGTGAGTGAGTGGTTGTGTGGGGCTTGGCTGCCCAGCCAGCAGTTTCTCTCTTCAGCATCAATCTCACCTGCTGTCAGACAGAAGAATTTTAAAAGGCACCTAGGCTTAAGGCAAGCAGAGGGCTTTAGCTGTCATCATTCCCAGCTCTAACAAGCCTTCAACCTATCCTGAAGTTTTTCTGGCTGTTGTGAGAAACTGCTGGTTAATTCTACCTGCTCAAGTGGCTCCTTAGGCCACTGCAACACAACAGTCTAAGACTATTTCCTGCCTGCCACGGAAAAACGGTCTCTCAAAAGTTAGAACTTCTGTAGGGAATGAAAACTCCAATACTTGCAGCAACAACTCAGTTTCTTTTTTTTTTTCCAAGAAGCCAAAAAAATAACAAATGACAAGTTCTTCTGCATACTTAATGCACAGGTACCAAACACTTAAAGAGTCTGTAACCTACACAAGGTAAGTGTGAGATTCTTACCAAAGCATCTGCTACTGCCTCTTCCACGTCAGAACCTGTGTTCAGAACTCGCATAGCACTGACTGATGATGACAATCTACTTGACTGACTAATTCCAAAGCCAGTACCTGGTACAACAACAAAAATAAAGACAAAGAATTCAATCAGAATAGAAAGCTAGGATGTAAATATCACATTCAGTTATAAAAACCCAAGCAGAAGAAAAGCCTTTGCTTAACATTTTTAATAAATTATGTAGTGGATAAAAAACCCATTTTCATTCTGAAGTCTTTAGTGGTACTGACAGAATTAAGAATTCAAGTAGAAAAACCAGTCACCTACAAGCATTCTGTTCCAATATCACATGGAAAAAACCAAGGTTTTATTTGAAAGAAGCTTTGCTTTTTTTTTTTTTTTTAATTAATGTCTTCTTCATTTTGGGTTTTTGTTTTCATTTAGAAAGAAAGCAAATACAATAGGAAGGCTATTGAGACTGTTGATTAGAAAACTACATGCATAAAGAATTCTCTACAAATACTAAAAAAATGGAAAACTAAAAAAAGTTCTTCTGCAAGTAATAAAATGTTGTTAAGGAAAAAAAGGATTAACATTGGAGGATGAGGGTGGAGACAAAATCTAGCAACATAAACACATCTATCTGGATTATTAAAACCACAAAACTCAAATTAATATAAATAATACTTTCTAAAACTGAACTATGAGAATAACCAAATGGGTGGGGAAAAAAAAAATCCAGGATGACTGCACAGATGACAGCAAAGGGTACTCATCCTTCACCTGTGGCCCCATAAGCATCAGGAGCGTAGAGGGCACCAGTGGATCTGGAGTGATGTCTGGAAGCTGCAATAACAGGATTAAATAAACCCTATCTATGACCACGGAATCGAGGTGCTGCAGTAGCTGCTCAGATGAACAAGAATATTTACCAAAAAGATTCAGCTTAAGCACAAGAAACTGAGAATTAAACAGAAGCAAAAATCTTCAGGGAAATTCTTTGATTATACAGAATATGATTATACATTTATATACACTGGACATTTCATGCATAATTTTTTTTTTTAAATTTAAAAGATTTAGAGCAGGGTAAAAGCAAGTACATTTAAGTTCAAAGAAGAAAAGGTGCACAGACACACATGCACACAGTCACACAACAACAAAATAATCATAAATACCTAAAAAGTTATCAGTGCACTGACACTGGTCTTGCATTGTAGACTTAACTAAATTCTGTATGCTCAAGTCACAGCCAGAGCTCACATATCAAACATTATCTGCAAAAGGTGCCTCCTGCACAAACCTGCTGTGCTGGCAGCTGACAATTTGTACACACTTGAATTCTTGCCTATGTTGCAGACAGCTCAACCTCAGTTAAAACTCACCACTATGTAAATGAAAGTTAAAATTTTCCAATTATAATTAAAAGTTTAACATAAGTCAATGCAAGTAATAATTCACATACTTATTCTTTTATTTAAATAAATAAAATGTGAAATTGAAACACATGCTAGTTCCTACAGCTCATTACGGTTCTTTAACGTTATGGAAAGTGGAAACCGAAGGCCTTAAGGATTTCTGAATAAAACTGAGTACCTGTCTCCTTATGGTACTTGCGTAAAACTGGTTTTTTTTGTGATTCTGAAGAAGTTGACTCACCATTGCTTGTATTTTCTTTCTTAAAACAAGCAATTTTTAAATTAAATGTGTTTTTAAACAATTCAACTTCTTTCTTCAGTTCACTTAAGTCAGAATTCTATCGCCACATAGATGAAAATTTTAACTAGAATCCAGATGTCCACCCACAGTGGCATAAACCCCAGACATGATCTTTTGATTTAATAAATAACTGTAAATATTTTATAACTTTTGGATACATAAAGTAGCATAAACAGAAACTAGGAATCAAATTAATCATCCTTTTCTCTGATTAACAAAGACCATTTAACAGTCTGTTTCGAATCATGTAATGATGACATGGACCAAACGACATTTTCGGAAGCACCTTTTAACCTGAGTGCACTCCAAAATGATCCTAAGTCCTGTAAAGATCCCAGAAACAACACTGTGTCTTTTCACATTAAGTTCTCTACTCCTCTTATAAGGTACGGTGATGGACTTTATTTCTAACTAAATAAAGTTATGAAGAAGTTTGGCTAGGGCATTTTAGTTCGGAACTAATGCTTTGTGGAGTACTTGGTTCTTTAGAAAGTGTGCCTCAACATGGAAAAGGAGACAGTACCAAGGATGTCACACCATAGACATCACAGTTGACAGCTCCTTAAGTACAAGCATTAATGGGATAAACCTTTCTGTTACTTTCCATCAGTGAGCCCTGAAAATTAAAGGTACAACCCAAAATTAAAAATTCAAACTTTAGGCAAGAAACTTGAAATTACTCCTACCCCTACATACATTTGAAATTTTGAAATATGCTGGACAAGTTTTTAAGACAGTGAAAAAGAGCACTATATATTGGGTGAAACATATCTCATTCCAAAACATATTTTCAAGAATATTCTTTGTACCCCTCAAATTGCAGAAATTGTCAAGTATTTACTTTTGCTGTTTCATTTTTCTAAAGAATGAATCAAAAGAAGACTTTAAATGGACTCACGATAAGGTGATTTCTTAGCTAAAACATGGACATTATACTAGTCTGATATCTACTATTAACTATATTTAACAAAAATAGACACTTCTATATAAATTACAAATCACTTACTTCTTGGTGGCTCTTATCTCCCAGTTTATAATGTTATACTGAGATGTGAGATTACATAAACACTTCATATCAATGCATACAGGGAAGCAATTAGGTAGCATTTAGGCCATTTTACACCTCAAAGGGGGACAAAATCTGTTTTATTTTATTTGTGTTCATAAGCAAAAATTTCTGTGCTGAGAATGAGAGGCAACACAAGTTAATTCTCCTCTTCATCCCCATGTCAAACTATCTCTAGATACGAAGAGCTGAATTTGCCTTATTTCATCTTTCACTTGTACAAATAAAACAATGAATGACATTTTAAATCATTCAAATAAAAAGTCATACTAAAAGGAATCTCCATTTATTCCAAGTATAATTGCCTTTTTTTTTTTTTTAAACAATGCTGGATTCCTATGTATGTTACTTTGCATTCTCTGTGCTGTCAGACAATTCTACCTATTTCACTAATATAGGTAGTTGTTTTGGTATCTGAATTATAAAACTGAACTACATCAACAAAAATAAAACCTCCAGTGGCATCTATCCCAGCAACACAACTCGTGGTTCTGCCTTAATATAGACTTCTTAAGATAGCAAGCATTTGACCAATTACAAAATGTAAATCTGATCTTGCATGCATGTAGTTCAAATCACGCTGTAACGCAGCAAAACAGGCACAAAGAGTTCTGCAAAACACCCTGGTTTTTAAAAGAACAGAAGGCACGTGTGTACTTCAACACAATCTCCCAACACAATCTTGTGTTTTAGAAAAAAAGATACAGGTTTCCTAATGTATCCTGCATAACACCTACTTTTAGTATCATTTCCCAATTAAACAGCACCTGGGCAAACTAGCCTTAGTTATTGAAACAGCTTTCATTCAATTAATCTGTACTCTCCCAATAAAACCATGGCTGGCAGGAAGCCCTAACAGACCACAACATATGTCCAGTGCTAATTAGGAGTACAGTTGGGTGCCTCAATTTGAGATAGAAACCAGGGATTTACTGTTTTCAGACTTAGGTTTAAGAGCTACTACTAAAAAGTCCTTAACTGTAAGCTACGCTAACGAAACCAAATAAGGCTACATACTGCAGACTATTTCAGACAAAGGTAACGCCAAAAAGAGACCTGTTTCAGATACAACTGCACAGAAAGAGTTTGGTATTACCAAACAATCAAACAAAAACCCCCAATCCACAAACCCAACACATAAAAGTACTTTAAACAAAATTTACTATCAACTTGTAGTAACCTTGACAAGGATAATAGGAGATGAGAACCTTCCCTAATCCTTAACCAACAACATGTTAAAGTTATTATAAACTAATATTCTTATGCCTCATTGACATCTCAGAAACAGATTATCATCAAGTTGGTTTTTGTCTTGCCAAATCTCGCCATATGTGTCAGACCAATAAGCTGCTGGCCATACAGCTAAGGGGACACAATTAATGCTGCAGTTTCAGACAGACAGCCAACAAGACACACACCTTGGATCATGCACAACAGCCAACTTGATTGAGTCCTCCTGTACTTGCAGAGCTGAAGGTCTGAGCAGTCAATCCCTGTTGGCTGAGCCAGTTGCCACCCACCCAAGCAGCCAAGAGCTGCTTGCAGCCCCAATGGCCTGGGCCTGCTCTCCAACATCTACGCTGGTCCGATTACATAACTTACCGGTCAACATACTTATATATAACTTCAGTTATGTCTCAATTATTTCAGTTATAAAACAGGGAGCTATAAAATGGGATTAATTATAATTGTGAGGCCTTCAGACCAGCTGCTGACCAGCACAAAATAAATTGAGTGTGTTTTCTTCTTACACAATAAAATGACTCATTGACTAGGTACAAAATTTCAAGTAACAGCTGACGCTGCACTCAAGTACCCAAGCAATGAGTGCTGCAAGGAAAAGAGAAACACGTAATTTCAAAAAAATATCTCAAACCAGGAGCGCCTTTTCAAAATGGCACCTAGGTACTGCACAGCACACACCTTCCTAGACTTGCTACATCAGACTAACACTAGCAAAGTGTGCATTTTTTCTGTGTGCAACCCATTCACACATTGGTCAATTCTCCATCGGGGTAAGTGGGGACAGAGCCAAAGGAAGGGAGAGCACGGTGGCCAGCTAGAAGCTAATGAAGGAGGCATGGATTCGTTAGGCGCACATAAGGAAGGGCAAGGACAGCCATGCACGACAAGGGGCTCCGAGTACTTACCAAGGGGCGGGAAAGAGCGGACAGGGCTCGTGTCCCTGCTACTTTCACGGCTGGCCTCCCGACTGCAGCCCTGACTCACACTAGGCCGAGGAATGCGGCTGCCTCGCGCTAGTATGATTCAGGGTGCAGACAAACAGCAGCACAGAAGGGAGAAGACATAAGAAAAGTGGCAGTTTTAATGCAATTCTGTTCCGCACTAAGATCAAAGACGCATTTCTATGAAAAGACATTGACGATTATGTCGCATTATAAGTCATAACCTTTTCTACAGACTTTCTTGATTGTGCTGGGTTACTCTAAGTGTAGCCAGTTGAATGAGATTATTACTTTGCACAGCTTAAAATGGAAATCTACTAACTCTTTACGGAATGATTGAAAGACCTTTTGGAAAGGATGGAGAAAAATAAGCAACATTGAGCAATGATTCTGAATTTGTGCTCAAGACCAAATTAATCAACAGTAGCGCCAATGGGAAACCTCAGAGCTTTCTAAAAAAGGAAAATAAAAAAATGATGCAGCTAAGAAAAAAATCAAAAATATAAACAAGGAACAGCATCAATACCATTAAAATCAACAGTTATTTTTCAATAACATTGTTTGCAATAAAGTGTAATCAGATTATACTGTGAGGTTGAAGACATGTAACTTTCATTTTAGCATCATAGCATTATACACATGCGCACACATACACAGAAGACATGAAGTAATGAAGAACATACTTCAAAATGGTATCACACTTTCATTCAATGGATATGGGTATTTTGGGTGTGAAGTGAAAAAACAGAAGGAAGAAAGGGAGGTGAGGAAAAGAACTACTACATTCTGACAAGAAAAACTTCAAGTTTCAGCTTCAATGTAAAACTGTCTTGTATATCAAAGACTAGAGAAAACAGCCACATTTTAAATTATCAGTATGTATTCTGTTTTTTTCATCCACCTATAACTAAATACCAGCTGTAGATATCTTGCACTTAAAGTAAGAAGGGCTATAAAGAAACCAAGAGTTATTTGGTGATTCTTACCTACTGACAGCCTAGAAGGACTAGCTTCTCTACTGCATCCCTGACTTCGTGGGATTTTGCTCCGCTTTTGTGCAGCTGCAGGATTCACCAACACTCTCTGAACTCCTGTGTTCATAGTGGAAAGTGTGGTTGTTGTCAAAACTCTTCCAGGAGACCCAGATCTACTGCCAGCTGAAGGTAGAATGAATAAATACTAGTAACAGCACAGTCAATAAACAATCATGGTTAAAAAGAAAATACTACCTGAAGTTAGTAGGAAGGTGGCGGTAGATTGAAATGATCAGGAAAACTTAGAAGGTAAAAACATGAAATAGAATGCCTTGGTCCGAGTTCTTACAGTACTACATACAGGGTAGTTAAAACTATCAATGCAAGGAAGCACTTGACATGATATTTAGCAGTATATAAGCTCAAGAAACCACAATTATTATTTCTGGACTTCGTCAAGAGTTCCATGGTCCCTAACATGAACACTGCTGTGTTCGCTTTTTTTATGCTACGTGGGCTCACTAATCACATTTTCTATTAATGAAGAAAAACAAACAAACCAACTTGTTAGAAAGCTAAAGGGAGCAACTTTAAACTAGGATTTCATAATTATCCCAGTTCTTTCAATGCAATCAGTGTTACAATTAAATAAAGTGGTTTTCCTAACATTCAAACTCTTCTCCCTTGCTTATAAAAGCATGGGGTCTTCAAGGACTGGTCTGACGTTAAATAAAATGTGACTGAAGACAATTACAATACCCATGTACATTTCTGTGGAAGTTACCCCACAAATTACAGAAAATCTTCAATTTGTTTTAAACAAGCTAAAAAATTGATTAAGACATATTTAAGTGTCTTATATTTCTGCTAATTAAAACTGTGTATTACTAAGTACTACAGATGTTCAAGGTACTGTATCACTACCAGAAACTGTGGTCACTTATCTTTAATTTTGATATTTCAGTTACAGAACATTTAAATTCTAAGTCCGAACAAAGAATTCATTCTTCCCTAGCTGTAACTGATTTATATCACCAGCTGATATTAGTATATTGTTTCCAGCTGTAGAATTCAAGAAATGTGGCCAAATAAAAAGCCAAACAGAATTTAAACCAAAGATTAATTACATACAGATTTGAACCCTTCATTAATCTTTAAAATACAATCAGGTAACTGTATGACCACAGTGATGCTATCAGATTTACAGACAACATGCAACTTTTCAAGTGAATTTCATGGGTTACTTCTTATGAGGCACATTGAAAAAAGATACAAGTTGACTAAAGCTTGACTACATGGGAAAAGAAACAAAATAAAATATATTTTGTGGGTGGAAGAGAGAAATCTAAAANTATGGGAAAAGAAACAAAATCCCAAACAAAATAAAATATATGCTGGGTGGAAGAGAGAAATCTAAAACAATGTACCATGCATATACTTTGAGATTCATTGTTTGAATTCAAACTTGAAACGATTATTTACCAAAATCCCTTTTCCAAACTATGGACCTATTCAGCAGAAATGATAAATAAAATATTACACAGCCTGGAAAAAAACAAGCACAACTTCTATAGCAACAAAAGAATAAGCAAACCTATAAAGCTGCTGTGGTCTGCAAAAATTAAGGGTTTGGCAGTTTCTTCATATCAGGGTATTTCAACTCAGACCCAATACTGCTATGCTTTCTTCCTGTTTTGTATCTCTTTAAAACAATAAATATACTGTAAAACGTTTCGCTATGCTGGAGACTTGTAGATTTTCTTCAAGAAGTCGGAACCTGAAAAAACTTACTCTCCTCGGAATATTCAGAAGAAATGCACCCTCTCGTTCTAATACTTTATTTACTCTTTCAATAGTCCGACCTGCAAAGTGTTCCACTGCAGTGTAAATTAACTTAATGTAGCTAAATATCCTGAAAATACTGTGCTAATAACAGCATTGACATACTCCTGTCAGTGCTACCACCAGCAGCAGATCTAAGTGAGCTGAGTGATGAAATAAAGATTACTAAGGCACTACTGCAAAATGATACACCCTTCCCATCTCTCCTGCTTTCTACGTAAGGATTACACCCAATTAAGTTACGTGCAGCATATGGAAAAAAGCCAGCCAGAATTTCTGCTGAATAGGGTCCTTAAATGAGGTATGTCAAACAGGTGATCAAACAATGATGTGTACACGAATTCTGTAGACTCTTACCACCAATGGGGTTAGCAGACTGGGATCCTGAACAAGTGTAAAGGCAGGATTAGGGTAGGGATTTATAATCCATGAAGAGGGAGGGAGCAGAGCAGATTAAAAAATGAATGGCAAATGGAAATAAGAAAGCTTTAGTCATTTCACACAGGAAAAAAAGCCACAAGGGGGTTATGCTAAAGCAGTGCTATTAAGTAGCTTCCACAATTGAAGAATTAAACTCAGATGCTATGTACAAAGCAGATGAAGCAAAGCTGCACAAGCAAATTACAATTCTTCAGCTTTCTAATCAACAACTCAATACTGAAGAATTAAAATTTCCATTAAGCATGAAACTGTAGCCTGCATATTACTTGAAAAGAATATTACATTGCCAAAAAGGCTTAAGAAGTTCAACAACTGAACAAAAATTACACACAAGATCAAAACTTTTTTTTTTGAGACACAACAGTAAAGGAACTGAGCTGCAGGTGCGGTGGATGACCAAAACAAAAAAACCAAATTCACAATGGCACAACTGAAAAGACTTGCATAGAATTTTACTTTTTCCTCTTTAACAGTACTCTTGAGTATAAAAGTAAGAATTTGTTTCCATTCAGAAATTCTCTGAATGATGATTCTAATGCAATTTTAGCAGACCCTGTTGAATTACCCGACAACCAAACTCGAAAGAAGAGGAAAAAAATGTAGCCATTTTTTTCCATAGGTAAGAATAAAATATTGAGGCATTTACTTTACGTTAATTTAAAAATAGAAGAGGAAGAGTAAAGGGCTTTTGAAACCCTAAAAAAATACGTTTTGTAAAAGCATTCAAATTTGCAAGTCTTTCATAAAATGATTTTTGAACAAAAGATAGCTGCAACCCAAAAATTAACAAAAGCATCTGTGCTACAGTGGTTTTTAAAAAATAAAAGCTTAAATCTAATATGAAGCTATTCTCTCATTGTATAAGCTGGGGAACTAAAACAATCCCCTGTATGGAAACATCAAGCATCACGCTTCACACAATGCTGTGAAAATTTTCAGTCACATAAAGAAGCATCACCCAAATAGCTGGCATACAGTGCCTGAGAATTCTCCTTCGCCTGTCCATTTGTATTTGCCCTGTTTATCTTCCTTAAAACATCTCAGAATTCTTGTTCTCCCCCACTGACAGGTTATAATGAGCTATTTGAAGCAATCGGTTCTGAACAGAAGTAGTAATAAAAGGCTGTAAAGATGCATTCACGCATTTAATTTTCACACATCATCACATATAGTCAGATCTAGTTATCTCAATATCAATTTATCTCTTTAGACATTAATACTGTGCAAAAATGAAAGAAACCCTGTCATTATTAGTAGAAAAACTGAAAAGGCTTAATTTCCCTTCTCTGGATATACAGTTATTTAATGTTATATGACAATGATCATCACCAAAGTCTTTTATTGCTACCTAAATTTACCCCCTCCCACAGACATTTATCAAACACCTTCACTTTTTAAGAATTTACCGAATCTATTTGAAGTACGAAGGTATTTTCAAAAAGCTTAATTCCAAACTTTCCTAATGCTAATGAAAAGATTGTTACAGACACTGCTTATAGCTTTTCATAGAGGGGGGAAAAGGGATCTGATGGAACTTTAGCATCGCTCCCTCTTAAATTATTCACATATTTTTTGCTTATGATACAGTGTAGCCATCTGTAAAACAATTTTTGCACGACTTTTGTCCCAGCCAATAACTAGACTCATTTTCAGGCTCTCATTTCACAAACACTTCTGGGATTAGAGCACTGTCAAAGCTCTTAAGGGAACAACTTCTACTGAATTTTAGTATGCTACATTTTATCTGTTCACATCGTTTGAAAGCTTTATTTCAGAAAACCTGCAAACACTGGATCAGGTTTGATCCAACTGTACTTGTTGGGAAATGAAGTTATGCAAAACTGAATGGCAAGCACTCTAACAGGAAAAAACCCAACTTCTACCTGCTTTTTTAACTTCTTAAATCCTTCTATTTATGATAGATGCAAACATTGCTATGAAGACAAATGCTTCTGCCATTAAACATATTATTAAGGGGTTTTACTAAAGAAAGTGGATATGGTTAGTAATAGCAAAATAATTGTGTTGAAAATTTCAAACCTGGTAAAATTTATTGGGTTTAGAACATTAGGCCTGACAAATTATACATATGGGAAGTTTATTTTAATTTTATTGTGAATTTGTCTTCCTTTCATTAATTTAGTTGCATTTCACTTAATTAGACAAAGATAAGAATCTGAAAATGCTACAGAGCTTAGTCAGAAAATGTCAGTTGGAGACATCAGATGTGTGGACAAATTGCTGTAGGTCAGCCAGTGCCAAAGAATGTGAGGTAATCAGGTCTTTTTAATTAACGACTGAGTGCTTGGCAAGATCGAAAATGTTGCATCTGCTTTGGTTACTAAACATATAGAGAAAATTACTGTGGATTAGCTGACACACATTAAATTGCCTGTTTTAACCCTCTGAATCAACACAAGCTAAGTAACTGATTGTAAAATGAGGGTTTAGTATTTTTCCTCCAAAGGAGAGTTAAGTAAAGGCAAGAGCTGTAATACAAAAAAAAGGGAGTTTGTATTCAAGAGCTACAGCAGTGCCTAGCTTGAAGTGAAAATGGGTATTTCTGGCTGGAATAAGACTTTTTTAAAAATGAAAAATTAGGTCTCGCAGGTAACACTGAGGACACCATTCAGCCTACCCATTCTTGTCTATTACTCCTCTGTGTTTACTGGCCTTTCATGTTGGGGAGGTCAGAAAAGGGGGGAAAAGAATGTTGAGAAGTTATAATTGAAGACAGCATTTAAGGACAGATTTCACTTCCAGCTACATTATCTAATTTAGCTCGCAAACTAAGACCTAACCTAGTATTTTGTCCAGAGAAAAACAACATGAATCAGAAAAGCATGCAAATACCACTGACCCAAAACACTGAAAAAATACCTTCATTTTGGTCTGGCGATGATGAACCTAAGGCACAGAACAACAACTCAGTATGTAGCCTTTTTTTAAAATTAACTTTGACTGTAGCCATTGGTCAATGAATATATGCTTAAGCATTTGGCCTCTTTATCAGGTATAACTGATAAACAGAAAATACATACGCTGCGATTGTGACACCACTTTGGTTCTACTCCGTCCTCTGGAATCTGTTTTAGAATTTCCAATACCAACAGAAGGGGTTGAGAGCTTTGATCGTATACGACCTAGAGAAGAAAAATGGCATTAAATCAGTTTTTCACAGTCAGGTAGGAAGCAGAGCATCAGTAGTATTTACTAATATTTTCTGCAGATAGAAGAAGCGCAATGTAACTCAATTGGCGAAAATTCGCTTGGGATAATTAGTAGAAATTTGAACACCTTGAGGAATTTAATAGCTGAGGAAGCAAAACACTTCTCCTCTGATGCTCCATGTTTCAGCAAACAATTTGCACATTACCCCTTAAACACCCTGGACTGGCTAGCTACTTCTTCCTTCCACCACGGATGTGTCAATTACATTAAAAAATGGGGAAGTTTATTCAATACAATGCAATGCAAACACTAATGTTGCTGTATCAGGTCTTCTCATGATTACTCGTCCTTGTAAGTCTACTTTTGCTGTCGTGAAACTACAGAACAGGATTCTGAGCTTTCTTCCTAACTTCACTCCTCTTTTTAGAAACCTAAATACTAGCTTTTTATTACTGAAGATTCTACTGTTTTCCTGGCCACAGTCATACAGATTTCTACGGGATTTCCAAAACCTTTTAGAGCATTTTGCAAAAACTAAATACACTTAAATACTTCTCATGACAACATGATATAAAGAAATACTATTCTCCCCAACAGATAGAAAAGCCAAGTAAGAGACAAGTCAAACTAAGTATCTACAAATAAAACAAGAGATTTACTTTTCTCTAGAATGCCAAATGGCAAATGACAAATTCTCTTGGGTTTGGTTAAACCTTTCTGCATTGTTAGCCATGTTCCTCATAAAATCCAGCATATACAAAGAAACTACAAAAGAAAGGAAGACCCCAGGTGGATGAATTATAGCTAATTGAAAGACCATTCATAAAAGAAAATAGAGGAGTTGTATACTGCATTTCCTAAGCCAACCTCTCAAACAAGAGAAAGATTAAATCAAAACCAAACTCATGCTAACCATAACTCTTCTATGTTGCAGGAACAAACTCCAAAAAGTCTGTACAGGGTGGATCTAGCTCAACAAGCTCAACACTTTCAAACAGAGCATAATTAAAATATTTTCTAGACACGCTGAGTCAATATTTGACCTAAAAGAATTAGGTACACAGACTGTTATTTAGTTCTAGCCTCTTTAGGCTTTCCACAGCAGAATTTGGAGACCAACCAAGTTAACATTATTCATCCAAGTAGAAGGAATAGCCATAGATGAGAGTCTATAAGAAGAGAATCAGGATAAAGGAGGTTATTCACTAAACTATTAGAAAACAACAGACTTAGCAAGAATGGTGAGATTAACTAGTCCAAACTCTACTAGTTATCCCCGTGCAATGGCGATGTTATCCCACTGAGTGCTGTGAGACTGCAAGGCATGTAATTGCATTCAGAATTTGGCCCAAAACCTAGGAATTCAGAGTGCCACTATTTCAATACTATGTTAAAATATCACCTGGAACCTGTTTTGGTTTAATCAATGTAAAATAAACCAGTTTGTGTCTGTGAGATAAATGAACTGTTAACTCATTTGGAGTCTTTACATCCATTCACTAATGACAGGTTTAAATGTTAATAACCGATTGGAAATTAGCTTCCAAGTCTCACAGAGATGAGTAATAGTAGCACCTGCTTCCCAGAGCATGAACACATTTGATGAAATATTCTGTGACAAGATTTGCTTTAAAAAATCAACACAAAATTATAAAGCCCCTATATATATATAGTAGAAACGTTAAGCAATGACACTTAAGACTGCAGATGAGTAATTGAGAATTAAAATAAAAGCAAAAGAATTTTAAAAATAGTAAATGACAACCAAGTATTAGATGCATAAGCTGTTAGCCCATAAGCCCATGTCTGTTATGAACCTCCACAAAGCCCCAGAAACACCATGTTCTACTTTTAAAGCTTAATTTGTATCAATGAAAATATGAAGCTGAAAATATTAGCTAGTCTAACAAAGTAGTTTCTTACCATCTTCAGAAGCTGTTCCTAAACAGAAAAAATAATAAAATACATGATATTCCAAACAATACTATGTCTTTCAAATTCCTTTTTGAGATTAATCTTGGGAATCTTGACAAATTTTATCAAGTCAAGAGAGCTAAAGTTTTTATGTTGCAACTCCGTAATTGAATTGAAGTAAAATTATCAAGAAAATATCCATTTGACACTGATAGCAATTTAAAAGAACACAAGGCACAGCACTGCCTTTCAAACTTGTTACAAAACCACAAAAAATTCAATAGAAAAAAAATTACATCTATGAGATCAGTCAACAAAATTACATATACAAATCAAAACAGACATTAAAAATACTGTAATGCAAGCTCTTCTGAAAATATGAAACATACGATTATACATAACCTCAGAGAAAAACACAGTGCTTCCCACACTGGACAGTGCTAATTTGATAGGAATTGCCAGCAAGGAGGATTTCTCTGAATTAAGCCTGCGATTACTCTGAAGATACACATGCACAAGATCAAGTCTTGCTCAGAGATGTGGAAGGAATATGAGCTTGTTGAAATCACATCTCACTTGAACAAGTATGCTGAGCTTAACAAGGCTTGATTTTTAACAACGTGAGAGTCAGACAAGCCTTTTTCCCATCGGTACCTAGGAAATGATGGGAAGCTGCCTAATCAGCAGTCCTTCCTCTAAGCTCCTTTGAAATGAATCTTATTATGGAATAGAATATATACCAGTAATGATAAAAATGTTAAATGCCCCTAAAAAAATCAAAGGCTACCTCCATTTTTATTTCCACTCTCTATCATTTCTGCCTTACAAGAGAACTACAACAATGAAAACATCTGTTAGTGTCTTTGGCTAGCCTGAACTTAGCAAGATTTGCTGAGAAAGTTTTCTCATGTTACAGTATGTTCAAGTAACTATTTTTAAAAACTCTCTCTAAAAAATTAATCCAGTGTAAATTTCAATGCTTCTTCACAAAAATCAGTTACAGTAATAGGTATGTAGGAGTGCCTTGAAGTTTTCCAATCAAATTTGCCAGTTTTCAAAAATCAAAACCAAATAAAAAACCCAACCCCCAAACCCTAAGCTACCCCTCCAAACCCAACATTCTTGCAGAGCTGGATCTTGGAAGGCAGATTCTATGCAACACCTAAGCCAGGCTAACAGACAGCTGCTCCTAAAAGGGGTGCTTCTGTTTCTCTTTCATCTCAGCCTCGTGCTACCACTTGGTCTGCATGGTTAAAGGCTCACTGGCAGCTCCAAAAGCTAAATAGCAGAATATTAGTCACTTTTATGAAATCAGTTTTATGGAGCTTATTCACCTACAGTAATTGATAATGGATTATGGCAAGGTGCTAGCAAAAGAAGAGATAAAAAACATGTGGATGAGGTTAGTGGTAAAAGGAAAAAAGATTAGTTCCTCCTGGTGGTGGTGAGATCAGAACAGTTATATCATACAACTACAGCTGGAGGCTATCTCTAGATATGATGTGCAAGATGGAATGAACTAAGCTGTGAACTAAGCCTCTAGGACAAAACCCGACCTGTTACTCTGATCAACTGTGCAGCACTTCCCTTGCTGTTTTTAAACAGAAATATTTAACATATCATTAGTTGTGACTTCTGGTTAGAACAAAAGAAAAAGCCTACATGGCGCTAAGAACCTTTATTTCTGGTGACAATGTCAAGGCTCAAGATTTAGCACAAACAGCTATAAATAAAGCCAATTAGTTGTAGCCTAAGGAAACGTCATATGGAAATAAGCAATAAAGACTACTGTCCTGTACAAACTCTCCTTGTTTTAGTCTTGACTAAACTAGTCTTGACATCTTCAGTGCTCAAAATCAGCTCAAATTCTTTCAAGAAGCATCTGTGTTTTGAAATGATTCAGGATTCTGGCCTAGAGATCTACCTTCTTACTCTTTTAATTTCTGTAAGATACATGTGCTTCCAATAAACTACTCATTATTCCAAACTTGCACAGTTAATAAATACATGACACAAAACATTAAGTAAGCAGCAAACTTGTTAAGTGCTTGTTAAGTGCTCCCAAGCAATATCCTAGAACTAGAATCACCAGGCAGCAGGCTGGGACTCTGTCACTTTATTATACATGAAGCATTATTTGCAGACCCCTGAAACAGACAATTGCTATGAGAAGCCTGATGCTCAACTGCTTTGCAGTCCCTCCATGTGTTTGTAACAGAGTGAATTAAGGAAAAGCAAGTGCTAAAACTTAGGTGGAATACTTGGTAAGCTATTTTAACAGGTAGGTCTTCTTCACAAATGATTCTTTAACAGAATTACACTGTACTACAGGCACTTAAAATTACGTAGCAAGGCTAGATTTCGATAGAGAAGTTTTTTTTGGTTTTGCTTTTTTTTGTACTTAGTTACATGGTCAAGCATCTTCTGCTCTCCCACTACTGTTCCGCCAAGTCAAAAAAATTGACTTTACATGTAAAACTATGGAATACACTGGAACTAGACTAATTTAAAAAGCATGTATTTAACTAGTTAAAAAGCAGCATGTAACAATTACAAAATTGCTCAGTAATTAGTAGAGCTTCTTTTAAAAAAGAGGGGTAATGCCAGATTTCTGATAACGTTTCTGTTGCTGATACAGACCAAACATTCACAAAATTGACAAATACAGCAATCACATATATAAGACATCAAGGTTACACAGGAGTTAATGAAAACAGCATAGTAATTTGTTAATGGACAAATATATTAAACATCAACACTTTACATAAAAGACACTTTATTAGATATTTAATAGAATTAGAGGACAGACTAAATAATTTCTTACCATCCATCTTGTCAGAAGTATCCTCTTTGTTGGAAAAGCAGGCAAAGAAACATGGAAAACTTAGTGTGTTAGAATAAAGGTGTTCACAGCAGAGTCATAAAACATTAATTGAGGAAAATGCATTAATATTAAATACAGCAGACATGTTTATCTAATTAATGCATGTATAAGCTACCTTAAGCAAAGTTGGTTTTGCTCAGTCCAAGGTACAAAATTACAAAACAGGGTACAAGTACTCTGCACAAGGATATTGATTCTCTTTGTATTTCTCAGATTTGAGAAAACCCTCACAGTAAAACATTTACAAATGGTTTCATTCTTGGTGTAAACAGTTACTGAAGCATCGGTACATATTTATATCATTACTGAACAACATAATTATATTTCTTATGAAATTCGCTACTGAACATGAAGGCCCCTCTGGGGTAAAAGGGACAGGAGGGAAAAAATAGCACAATTAAGACAGAGGACAAATGAGAGAAAGTTTCACTCTGGTTTAAAAGCATTAAATATTTACCAGTTCAGCTGGAAGGTAGTGCATAAATACTCTGACAGTAACAATCAAAATTAAAATATTTAGCATGAGACATATATAATTACAGCTCACGCTTCCTCAACAAGGACATTAATACTTAAGGATGTCAAAGATAGTCAACACTTAAAATAACTAGAGAGTATCCTCCTGCTTCTAGAACAGTCTTTTAAAAACCATAAATAAGCAAGAGTTCTTCTATTAATAATGAAAAGGGAAGAGATGGGTGAACACAATTATGGATTACTATGCTTATAAGCTTCTGGCCTTCTGAGGCTTTAAATTTGATAGCTGTGTAAGCAAAAGGTGGATGTTTCTCTGCAAGCCAGGCTGAAAATAAATTCAAGCTCTAGGAAACAATGTCATTTATTTTGGTACTGATGGCAACACCTAAGGAAGTGGAAAGCATGATGGAAATATAACAGCATTGCCTAGGCCTTTTCGTACCATGGTCAGCAGCATTAGCTTGACAGTTCTGTCATTTAACTTTCCATATATGGGCTACTATAAATAAACCCCTTCAAACGAACAGAGGGAAGAACTTTACAAATTAGCCCATTTTCTGAAACATGGCACTTGCTTGGATTCACACCCCATTCATTTTAAGGTTACCTTTTGAAAACTTAAGAGTAAACAATATTTTGAAGCTAATCCACAGCAACCGACAGTCACACTGTATACATGGTATCATCCAAATTACCTTACCTCAGTTAAAAAACTGTTACGAGATTGAGGCAAGATCAATCAAGCAGTACTGCTTTTGTGTGACTGTAAACAAACCTTGGTCTCCTTGACTACCACTGCCCTTTCACTGCCTGCACTAGGATTTGACTTTTACTGTACATTGCCAGTATTACGTTATTTTGCCGTTTCAAATGACCATCATACTGCTCTCCACATGTGACTGCATCTGCTAGCAAGGCAAAGCTTTCCAGCAACTCAAATCCTTCAAACAAATAGGACCTGGACATTGCTGATTATTCCTCTCCCCCATCCACACTCACCCAATCAATAAATTACAAACAGAATAAGCTATTTCTGTTATTTTCCTGCATGAACCCATCACTGTTTACTTCACTGGAAACCTCTGTGCCGTTCTCAACCCTTGCTTACAAAATTCTTGGCATGAATCAGATATTGCTTTAAATGTTCTAAAAGCAAACCAATACTCCAATCAAGAGCTAATTTTCTGTGAAAGTCTTAAGACAACATAGTCCCTTCATTTGAGCAGCATAAAGAAGACATTAACAGACCAGGATCTCTGTTTTCCATTTGACTTTTCCTTCTGTCACCATGCTCTGTGGCACTTCTGCTTCTCTGAATGCCAGCTTTGTCTGAAGTTCAAAATATGTTCTGTTGCACATCAAAACACCAGGCAATACTCTGATCTTGGAAAATAATCATCCCATATATTTAGGCTTTTAGGCATTAAGTTAGGAGGAACTGACAGCTCTAGAATTATAGAATGGTTTGGGTTAGAAGGGACCTTAAGGATCACTTAGTTCCAACTCCCCTACTGTGGGCAGGGACACCTTCCACGGGAGATGTTTTCTCCAAGCCTGATCCAGCCTAGTCTTGAACACTGTCAGGGATGGGTCATCCACAACTTCCCTGAGGAACCACCAGCATATCCCCTCCACCAAGCAGCCTCATGTCGGTGTCCACCTGCAACCCAGCAGGTTCTGCTGCCCTCTCTTAGGCACCAGAGGGAGCCCACATCCGAAACTGCTATTCCAAGTACCAAGTATTCCTTTTAGTCAGGATTGCTCACACTCTAACTCAACACTAAAATCAATGCTGTTGACAGCATTTCAAGCGGGCCCTGACGACAAAAAGAATCAACTCATTTTAGATAGCTTTTAACTTAAGTTTTGATTTTAAAAAGCACAACCAAAACCTTTGCAAACCACAGCCTACATGTATGCTAACATCGACCCAAACACAACGCAAATCAAAAGAACTATATAGTTTCCTTGTCTCTAGTGATCATCTACGGCCATACTGACATTAGAACATGTCTCTCCTTGGTGATCTAGCTGGCACAGAAGCTGAGAAGAAAAAAAAACGGTTTTCTGAACACCGAACCTCTCTTCCCCCATTGCTATCCCTACAGCATGGATAAGCTAAAAATTTAGAACAAAACCATGTTCATAGTCTTTTACCATTCCCACTCAGCAGATGTCCAAGCACCTACACCACCAGCACCACTACCAAATACTTTCCTGCACTCTTATCACTTGTAGCACTTTCTGTGTCCAACAGCAAGTATCAGTGCAGACTGTCAGCTAGATAAAACATAGCAGAGTTCCATCAATGCCCTCAGGAAGAAATTAATGAACTCAATGTTCTAAGTTATTGCATAAAACACTCCTGTATTTCATGAAGAAGCCACCTCTTACTGCCAAGGTATCTCTTTAGCACTGTTGTAAAATACCTGAAAAGCTGAGAAAAATGGAAAAATCAAGAGCCCTCACACTCATTTCCCTACTACTTTTACAAACAAAAACAGGTCACGATCACTACATGATGTTAAGTAAAGGTACCACTCCTTCCAACACTTAATCTTAACTCCAGATTAAGACATTTAAAGAGCATAGTATGGACATACCCTTTGCATTGGCATTCTTCCAGCACAAGAAAAATAAAACACCTAGGAAAGTTCGTGACTTACTTCTGAAGACCTGCTCTTTTGTCATACTCCAGTGCTACTAAAAACGATGACCGCTTTTCAAACACAGGAGTATTGTACAGTAGCTTTCTGATCAAGAAAATCCCAAGAATGTCTCAGAGCAGTGCAAAGGTGCTTCCCTTACCTAGGGAGGCGTAGGACCCCGGGGGCAGCCCGGCTGCTGACAGGCGCCCAGCTCCAGCTGTCTGTCCAGCAGCATGGCGGGCCTTCGCACCTGCAGCAGCGTTCACATCGATGTCACTGCGAGACCTCTGCAGGGTGCCCGGGCTTGGAACGCCCTTGCTGCTGCCCGAAACTACCAGAAAAGGAAAAAAAAAATTTAAAAAGAAATGAGTTGATATTGAATGAAATGAATCGTATTTAAAAGGTTAACATCTACTACCGCAGCATGCTTGCAGAAAGCACAGAAAACTATGTAAAAAAACTTAAGAGTTTAAGTCAAGTTATTAGTAAACCAAGTATTACTGAGATTAAAAAGCAAACTAGACCTGGTCTTGCAACAAATCGCTTATAAAGGACAGTTTGTTTCACAGCAGTATTTATCTTCATTCAGCATGAAATTTTAGCATTATATAATGCAAACCGCGTGTTCTCACCCTAGTACAAATGACATAATTCTGAACCTTTGTGAGATTTATTACCTTATTTAGTGCCTCACAAATGTAAGAAAATTCACATCATTACTTGAGAAACTGAAGGAAGAAAATGCTTCCACACACAGCTAAGGCAATGCCACAGGCAGGTAAGCTGAATGCATACTCTGAAATGCTGTAGGGTCTAATCTTCAGTATTTTCATATTCACCTCCTATTATTTACTGTATTTTAACTATTCAGGTAATTTTAACCATTGTTATAGGTGTTCTAAACTTGACTCCCCTTACCAGTTTCAGTATCCAGACAACAAGCACTCTCAATTACAGTCCATTCGTAAAAAGCAGCTCAATGATTTATTCTCCAAGAGTTACTAAAACATTATGGGAAAAGACACTAAACTTATTAAATTCTGAAAACTAAACATATAATTAAAGTCTTTGAATTACAAATATGTGGTTTGGTTGTTGTTTCTTTCTTTATTTATTTAGAAAGACGAACAGCTACATGGGAACAGATGAAAGAGACAGTGAGTCTTTAATTTCCAATTGCCATAAGCCTAATCATGAACAGACCAAAGAATAATGTTTTGTTTCTTTGAAAGTCACTGTTCCATGACAAAACTAGAGCAGAGATGATCAATTAATACCGAATTATGTCTTACACTCGAAACAACTGAAACTACATAAAACATGAAGTGAGTGTGAGGCAAGCTTAGCTCTGGGTACAGTTTGTACTGACACATACCATTATTTATCTTGGAAATAGGGTAAGTGCTGAGATAGTAAAATCTTAAGCTGCATTTAGAACTTCTAATTCAAATGCCATTAAGAACAATAACTGTGCACTGAACTACACTACTTCCACCTTACCTCTGCCTGCAAGACTTGCTGGGCTGGCTGCAGACCATTTAGAAGGTAGAGGCCGACTGAAAAGAAGTCAATAAATCCAGTAAGTCTCACATATCAGATGAAAAAGTCAACAACAAAAGAGGGGAAGAAGAATAATCTTCTGTTCTTTTCTCCTCTTCAACCTTCTCAGCATATTTTAGATAAATACTTTAAATAGAGAATGATAAGAAAACCAGAATTATCTTATCCTTTATATTTCATAAAACTACATCTTTATCACAAAGCACTAATCCTTCAGTTACCGACAGGCACACTTCAAGTTCAGGCACTCCAGACTTGGTCATAGAAACATTTAAAGTGGTCAGTTCGAGGTTTTAACCACTGGGCTGATCTTATTAACCAGCCATCAAACAAGAACAGTGGGAGCTACCCGAAAAGCTTTATTTATGAAAGACATTATGTTAAATGGTGTCTGCAGTAACAAGAAAAACAGGTGCCCAACTCATAAGCCTCTTCCAGTCCCAGATGTTTCAAAAATTAAGTTACAAATTAAAAAAGGAAGTGTTGATGCTTCCAAGCAGCTAGACTCCATTTCCCCTGTTGGAATGTAGAGGCTCACATAATTTATGAAAGGAGAAAAACCCCATGCTTTTTTCTCTAGGTTTTGTCTTCATTTTCTTTTCACTGCAAAAACAAGTAGTTACTGAAGCACAGATCTCTCAGTCTACTCAAGTTTAATTGTGAGCTCATCCTTTGGCCTGGTTTGGAAGGGTAAAATGCAGCCACAGAGACAAGGGAAAAGAAAAAGACTGGTGGAAGAAAACATAATAGCATATTCATTGGTTGAATATCTGACAGAGAAAGCTTGTATTTGATGAAATAGTTGAGTATTTAATCAACAGTCAAATTACAAGCCGAGTCAGTGTCTCAGCTTTAGTAAAAACAATTCCTCTAATTTTAAACCTAAAAGCAGAGAGAAAAGAGATGCCTCATACTGTATATTTACCCCAGTTATTAAGTCAGGCGCTCAACAGTAATATAGAGGTCAGCACCATTACCTAAATCCTCACAGAAGAACATGTGTTTGCAGCTTATTCTGAATAAACCTGCTTTTCTGACATGACTAACTAGTGTTTTGAAGGCACTTTGCCTCAAGTAAGGTGAGGAGGCTGAGGTAGAGCTCCTGGGTGCATCCTGACCTTACAACTTGCTTCAAACAGAAGTCCCAGACAACTGCCACAATCCATGGCAATTGACATTTTATGTAAGCAGTTTCATGTAGGTAGGCAGAAGTCACCACATTTCTCTCGCATTCCATCTTCTTTAAAACAATTTTGTATTAATGAATTGTATGAGATGTAAGTTCAGAAGGTCAAAAATCACAGAGGATTAGACTTTTAAGAAAATCATACCCATATTTCCTAATTTAGCCTATATAGGGGGAGATCAGCAACTATACTAAAAGCCAGAAGTAAAATTTTGGTTAACGCAGTAAAAATAACATCTATCTAAATGCAAAGTTAGTAATAAAAAAATTAACATTTCATTCATTTCCAATATCATCATCTCTTCTATTCATTTCTTATTTTACTCCTTGCTTTCTATACTGTAGCACTTACATATCTTGCAATATGGGAAGGAACATTTGAAGATTTAAGAGTATTTTAAGATTCTAACTTCCCTGTAATTTAGTTTTCAACAGTTTATTACCAGTAACTCATTAACAGTGCTTTTATTTTCAGATGGGGGATACAGATTAATTTGAACAAGAACATGTAATCTCTGAATAAAAATTTGTTTGTGGAAAATGAAGTGCTAGCAATTGCTTGCATCACAGACAATTATTTTTTTAAATCTTTTTTATAATTACATAGGAAAGATAGGGTAAACCTCTGGTACTTTGCTTCCAAGTCGAAAGTGAGCAGACAAGCTCTCTGGTTTAGGTAATGAAATATCTGAAATATTAAAACGTTGAAATACTTTGAGGAAGCCTTCTAGCATTTAAAGACAAAAATCACTGCATACTACTACTACTACTTCTTCACATTTTTGCTAAAAAGCCAGTAGATTTCTTTTGCTATTGGTACCCAAGCAAACTTTAATTTAGTCAGCTCAAGACTGCCTGTGCATTTTAATACACCACTGACTGCAGCACAGACCCACCCTGTAGTAACTGGCATAGCTGCAAAATACTGCTAATACATATTCAGTACAGTGAAGACAGGGGAAAAAAACCCCAAACCAATCTGCACTCTGCATGAATCTCATTGTTGATGTCCCTTTTTCATGCTTGCCAGTGAAAAGAGATGAAAAAGGAATAACACCATTACAGCTTTCCTAGACCTATTCAGCGCATCAGAATGCTGGACATCAATATGAACTTCGAAAATATTTTGGTGTTTAAAAGTAGCTGTTAAGGAATGAATATATGAACACAGCGTGCTAAAATCCAGTTAAAGACTGCCCACACTTTTCACTTTGCTGGAGTGACACTGTCATATAGCAAAACCACCACAGAAGAATTTTTTATCAAAAAAATTAAAGAGTCGCAAAATAAAACTGCAGCTTTTCTGAATTCAACAGAAATCTGGATAATTTACTTTTGAGAAACTGCATTTGTTTCTTGGCTCAGAAACTGTGAAGTGACCCTTACTTGAGGCTCTCCTGTGAGCTAGAGGATGACCTGTCGGACTGAGGGAGAGATGCTATACTGCCAGAATTCTTCAAGTAGGTCTGAAGGCTTCTTTGATAGGGCGGCTCCAGAGAATTGTACAGAGTCTCAGCTTCACTAGGAAAGTGATTTCTAAGACCCAGATAAGCCCTGCAAAAGAGAATAACCACATGCAAATGCTCTATATTTTCTTTAAGGGGTGGAGTCAGGAAGTGAAGATTACAGAATGAACCATGGATGGGAGTGAAAGGAACTGAGACTATGTAAAGCATACAACAATGCTCATCAAATCATAAAATAAATCAGCTACATTAATCTTTTCAAAGTAACTTAAATCCATCCTCTGAATATCTCACATTCACTTACCAGTTCTGTGAGGAAGCAAAAGGAATTCTTTTCTGGCCTTCTCACCAGTCAAAGTGCTGCAGTTGTTTAAAGACTTAATTAATGGGGGGAGAATTATTATGCAGCAATATCAACCTTTCTAACTCTTCTTTCAGTAGAATCATCAAATGCTGCAGAACTGTATTGACTGACTCAGCTTTGAGGATGTCTTTTGAAAAAGAAACTAGGTAGTAATTCAGGACAGAAACATCAGTTTTCAACTAAATGTGTGTCCTCCTCTTCAGCCACCGATAGCAGTTCACCTTGGATTAGAGCCTTCTATCACTCATTTAGCACATGCAATTTTTCAGAGCAAAATTAATCAAACTCACTTTCTTGCCTCCACTCTTGCTTCTGCATCAGCATCATGAATGCCCTTCTTGATTGTTTCAACCAAGACAGCTGCATGCCTAGAAGAAAGACATTCTTCATGCTATTTTCCTACTCCAAACTCTAAGCAATAACTTTACACTTTAATTAACATTTTGCCAAGTAAAAAACAGCTGCAATACTAGTTCTTTCCAAGACATGCAGTAAACAAACACTTAAGCACACCAATGACATAACTGTACCTTCTGTAAAGGTTTAGGTCAGCTTACTCCTTCAATTTCAAAGGATTTTAATCTACTTTTCTGACGTAAGTCCACCTATCACACTTAAAAAGTTATTTAAAAATACCTTTTTTAAGACACCTGCCTTCCTGAAGTGGAAAAACTATTTCCACTGTTATATTAATTGTAAGAAAAGGAGGAAAATTAAGACCATAAGTTTTCTTTCAGCTCTGAAAGCTTTTGGCATATGAGTTCTCAACCTGAGTACACGCTCAAAGAACAGCAAAGTACCCATCAGAACGCAAACTTGTGAAGACAAACAAATTTTAATTCAAGGTAAGTTTTGGGTGGGAGGTTTGTTATTTTGGTTTTTTTGGGGGGTAGAGGGGGGAGGTGGTAGGTTTTGTGGGGCTTTTTTTAACACTTTGGCATAAATTAAGTGATTTCCCCATTGCTCCCTTTCTCAGGAACACCTTGGAGGATAGAAATGGGGCTGTGGAGCTGGATGAATTCTTCAGAGCCTTCTCTGGATGCCCTTTAGTCTCTTTGCTCTTACCCTGTGTTTACAGTGAAGAACTGCTGCACATACTATTTCTCCATCTATTTGGAGAAGCTACAGTGTGCCCTTAGTCATTACCACAAAAATGTCCTCCAGCCTAAGCCCACTTGCCCTCTTTTACAGCAGACACACAAATTTTCTCCTTCCAGGAGAAAAGACAGATGCTTACCTGTGTATGCACGCAGGATAGGAGAGGCAGAGGGTAAGGAGAGGAGGCAACAGGAAGCCAAGGCTGGAACATAGAGCTCTCCTTCCCCCTGGCACCTGAATGAGCCACATGACCTGCTGCGCCACAAAGGCTGTCTATGCCAGTAAGGCTGGCCAACACTGAACAACATAATCCAATTAAAGGATTCAACAACAATATTTCTGTCTTAAATTACATTAGCAGTTTATTTTAGGGGAAAAAGTATACTGGCCCATACCTTTCCAGTGAATGTGTCTGCCACTCTTGTAATAACAGGTCTAAGAATTCAAAGGAGCGCCTAAGAACACAGAACGAAAGTTATAATTAAATACTCATTTCTCTAATATGCTTGTGGAATAAACACTAACTTTCTTCTTTCCCCCTGAGGGAAATAAATGAAATAAAAGCTTATTTATCTGTCAAATAAGGGCACTGGTCACCCTATTGGAAAGTTAAAATATTCTGTATATTAAACAAGCATGCAGGCTAACTGACCTTAAAACTTCAAAATAATAGATGTGGTTCAATTAACGATGTGTGGCTCAAGTCACATTATTACACACACCCTATGTTAACTGCATTAGTCCCAAAATAACAGACATAAACTAATGAAGTTGAAAAAATTCGAGAGAGTATGAAATCTTAATATAAAAAATAAATACTTAAGACACAATATAATATTTCTATGGCAGTGTACTTCTGTCCCAAACACTATTCCCATCCTTCCATCTGCCATTACTGAATACGTAGCATAAAGGAAAACATGAGACCATTAATACAGGGCTCTGCATATAGAAAGCACTGCAAAAGATTTGCTGGCACTATATTAATGAAGTTATGTAACTGTATTCATTATTAATTTGGGAAATTAGTATTAATTAATTTAGCAAACCGCCATGAGCAGAAGACATACATTAAACTATGTCTGAAGCTAGATGCTGACAAAAAAAATCAAACTGACACAAGTTACGGAGGTGTAAATAACAATTTTCACACAGATAGTGAACTTGACTGCCTGAAACTATCACTTTTTCTTGTTATGCTGCATCTTTGATTTGTTCTGGAGGGACAAATTTGATTTTTGTTCTGCACAAACCCTTTGGACACCAGCAAGGCATGGCAAGAAACCCTGAAATGCTTTTCATTATTACTACCGATCTAGTGTTTTGTTGTCTTTCCAGAAGAATGAAAACAGTATGGAGACAATGCCTTCACTGATGCTCACTGGATTGTGAACTCAGTACCAAAGACACCTACAGTCTAATGGTCCTCAGTAAAGCCACTGCACGTGGAGGCACCAAAGCCTCGTGAATTGTTTTGCAGTCAAACCCGAGCTGTGGCAGGTCAGTACAATCTGGGTTGAGGTAACACTTGCTTTGAATGCAAAGGCAGCTCAGACTCAAAGAAAATAGTTCAGATGCTCGCACTGTTTGCTACATACACACAGCGACATCACTCTCAGGACTAGTGTAGGTCCAGAAACAGCATTAACTACTCTTGTGTGATTCAGGGCAGAAAATGAAACTGTCAAAAAACAACTAATTTTTTCAAGAGCCAATCCAAGTGTTCAAGCATCATGTCCTCGGAGAAAGCAACATGCTAGAAATGTAGCTGAGTTGTTGAACATGACAACACATGGATGCTCTGTGTCCTATCTAAGGTAGCAGCCACTGTCTCAAGGCTGAAATTAATTTTTGTAGTTTGTAGTTTACTGGGTAACAGTTTCGTGTGTTTAGATTTTATGGCCATAAATCTTCTAACATGTTAATTTCCAACACATGATAATCATATTTTAATAAGCAACTGCTTTGGTAATTTTCATTTATAATGTACTCACCTTCTAACTGCAACTGATTTTGAGGTACAGTTGCTTGTTATTAAAGGTATGAGTCGTGGCACATGAGTATGCTACCAAAAAAAGGACAAAGCAGTTAATGAGAAAAGCATTCCTGAATTCTGAATTTTACTGTACTAATTAGTTCAAACAGAATTAACAACATAATAAAAATTGCAATAATTTAAAATGCTTACCGAAGCTAAATCATAGAATACTATTAAATAAAAGACTGCTGTTAGCATGTCAATCGATTAAAGCTATTTTCTTCCAAAAGGTCAAGCAAAAACCACTTCCAGTGCCATCAACAATCACATCATGATGTGCAAGACTTTGCAATCAGGAGTAATATAAGAAGTTCAAATGTAGCTGCCTTCTCAAAGGAGTTGAAAGCTGATGCTATTTTAGTTTTGCCACAGAAAAACAACCAGTAATAGACATAGCCACCTTAAAAGTCAGGGTTATGGAGCAGAAAGTGAATCAACAAATATGAAAATACGAGCATTCTTATAGTGAACAGTATGATTAGTGCTACCAGGATCAAATTCCCTTTAATGCAAAATAAGTCAATAAAGTAATAAAAGCATTGACATATAATGCTTATGTATATAATCCACATGGAAACACCTAACATCCTGATGGAAGAAGAAAACAAACTACGTATTAGATAAACTACATTAAATCCAAGTGCATTACAGAATTCCAAATTACAGCTGCCTTACTTCAGCTTTTTTTAACTAATTGTAGACACAAAATATTAACAATCTGCATTCCAAGTATGACTAACGTGGTTCAACAAACCTGTTTTCAGTTAATTTCTTTAGTCTTTTCTTGATTAAATACCTAAGGTAATTTCTAAAACAGTCCCCAATACAGTGTGAAACAGTAGGCTAATTAAAAAAAAATCCAAGATCTTAAGAAGTACAACACTGAAGAATTCTTACTCTCTCATGTATCACAGCTGCAGGATATAAACACATAAATCACAAAAAAAGCAGAGAATCATCAGCTCACAGAGTACTGCCAATTTCAGAATTAGGAGGGAATGAATCAAAAATTCTGGAAGAGCCTAACAGTTACATTTGTTCATCTTGATATATTTTTAAACAGTTTTATGGGGTTTGTTTGTGTTTTGCATAGTTTGCAAATTGAAAAGAGGCATATGACTTCCAGAAAGGGACAACAGGCAAATCAGGGGTAAAAATAAAGTTTTTTACAGATGAAGAAACCTGTACATTCCAAGTCTCTGGAGCTATCGATGTTGTCATTTCTAGAAAGTGTTCTGCAAAGCAATTGAAGCCTCAGGCTTGCTTTCATACCATTTTTAAGACAGCGCATTTCATCTGCTACTCCTTTGAGGATGTAATGATACATGCTTCCTCCCAAACCACACTGCAGATCAGCTGACTAACCTGAATCCCACCTCCTTCTGAAAAAGGTTTCTGCCAGCGTGCCATCTCTCCGTGATTCCCTCCCTGCCCCCCACCTTCTTTTTTTTAATTGGTTTCCTGATGTACTAGGAGTCAAAAAAGAGAAATCAGACTACAGTGTAAGAACTTCCTGGAAAAAAAATATGAAATCCAATGGAGGCACAAAGATGAGATGAAGGTCTTCAAGATCACTGGCATAATACAGCTTCGTAGACTCACTCTACAGCAATTACACAGTAAAGCACCAGTAACTGCACCGGTTGACACTGGACTCTGGTGGGAGTTTTTGAGTAAAACACTGACTCTAAAAACTGAAGTAGCTTGGGCTCTAAATATTCAAATGATCAAAGACCCCCTGACCAACACGCATTTAGTCCAAAGGATAGAAGTCCAAAAGGGCATAGGGCTGCACTTCTTTTTGATATTTAATTCTGAAACCTGAATTTTCTGCCAAAACACCTCCCAAAAGATAAACTACATTATCTCATTTTCTTATTAATACATTGTCTCATTTACTGGTTGGGTATTTGAACACTGTAGATAGGATTTTCTTGCTTTTATGCTTCCAATCCACTATGTTAAGTCACAGCTAATAAGAACAGAAATTTAAACAAAATCAGGGCAACTATAGCTGATGTGTAAGCTTGTCTTCAAATGAACTGAACCAATAAAACCAATTTAATGTAATTGGTGAACTTTTATTTCATACTGCTTTTCTTGTGCTTGATTTGACCCCTTGTGGACAAGCCAGGGTTAGTTTCTTACATGCCTGAGCTTGTCTTATACTACTGCAAATGGTACTGTTCTCTTAAAACTTTAATGATCCTGCGTAAGGTGTATTCCCTCCTTCACTCCCAAGTCTGTGTCATCGCACAGTGCAGTGTAAGAGTCTGGGGGAAAAATGCCAAGGGATTTTATCTTAGCCCAAGTGCTGATGCAAAGGTCATGCATGCAGAGGTCTCAGAGCACACTCCCAGAGGCACAGACAGATCAAGTACAGATTCCAAAACATACTGAGGATGGTAACAAAAGGTGTAAGTGATGAAACCACTTAGGTTTTCCAACAACTTACAAAATTAAAACCACGAATGAGATCATAGTAAGTAGCACTAAGTGCTTGGCATTAAGAACACTACAACTTTTAACACAGAAATTCCCACTTCATGTGAAACACAAAAATATCAGTACAAGTCCCAAAGCTCTAAATATCTTGCCTGAGACACCAGTCAGTAGAAGATGCTCAAAGAACATTCAATAGAAAACAGCTAGGACAGAGCACTCCTCTGTTCCATATGCTATAGCTTTAAGCACTCAGCTTAGAAAGCTCTTAAATTCCAGGATTCAAGTCTCTCTTGGATTTTTCTTTTGTGAACTTGTGATTTCTGAACTGATCCATGTATATGTAGCCTCTTCAACATTTTATCATTAACACCATGGCTCCAAATTTTTTGGGGGGCGAGTGTATATGTAGAAAGAAATACCTTTGTTTTGTTGTTTGCACTTTTAAAAATCTCATTAGTTTCTTAGCTACTAGCTTAACTTTGTCATTTCCAAGAAGGCAGTTAAAAGCAGTTACCCTCTGAAACACACTTGGTTATTTTCAATTAACACATTACAAAAAAAGCCCCCAAGACATGAAAACAGACCCGCTTTTCATACCTATTCTTCCATCTTTACTGTGACAAAGCTGCCAGTTGGTTTCAGTGACATATAGTATTTGTCTACCCATGAGAAACACTACTCCTCTGCTAAAGCATGATTTAAAAATCTGTATTTCAGAATAGTTATTATCTCTGCCAAGAGCCACTACCTGAAAATTCCTAGCAGGCACAGTGAGAGAGGAACACCTACCCGAATAATGAACCTGATGGCCGCGCACCCCGAGGTTGCCATCACTTTGGCGCTGTTGGGAACCAGGTTAAAGAGAGTAGGCACAATTGCTTCAGCGCCATGGTCAAACTTGTTTCCCAGAACAGTTGAAAGGTGGCTATTCAGGGAAAAGAAATACAACTTGTTAACATTAATTAATTTCTTAGTCTTAAAATAAGGAAGTTCACTGTGGATTTTAAAGATTAATCTTTCCAAACAACAGAATTTCTAAATTCCATTATTTCCAGGCACTCTAAGCCAAGCATGAATAACTTTATTTCATAATGAAAAACAAATGCTACAACTGGAAAGTCTAAATTCTCATGTCCACATAAAATATCATTGTATTTCTGCTTTTTAACACACTTTAAGATGTATAAATCTAAAATTTTACAAAATTACTGAGATTTTTTTTCCTATTGAATGCAGGCAAAACTACTAAACTCACCACAACTAGCCAACCGTAAAATTTGGTTCCCTTGTCTGTTAAAGGTTGTTTTCAGTTTTAACAAATATAAAAACACATGCAACACACAGTAATTTAAGTGTCCATTGGGGCACCAAATGCTTCTTTCGTGCAGACAGACTATATAAAAAGAATTTGTAGCCAGCAGCAAATGACACATCAAATATATCAACGTTTTAGGGATCAAGGAAAATTCCAGGTTGTTAGGCCTGGATGAGAACATTTGCAGAGTATTTTTACACTACTCCTGACTTCATGTTAGGAAAGGTTACTATTATTTTCTCAAGGTCTCGATTTCCTTGGAAAGGGCAGTTGTACGCTTCAACATTTCCCCTCGGTCTGTTCAAATCAGGAGACCAGAATAGCAAGGGTGAACTCTCCGGTGTTCTTGTTTCAGGTGGCCACTGAAAATCAGTGGTTACATTAATGTCTTCCCAGAGGATAAAAAGGTCATGAAAAACATGGAAATGGGAAAGACTACTCTGGTTTTCCCCTCTGCCCTTGAATTTAAAGGAGTCAGCAAGATGCTAAGAGTGAAGATTTCATTTCAGTTTAGCCATGGCTTCTAAAATTATCATGGTGTCTTGCCCAGAGAGACAATCCTGGAAGTGTTCAAGGCCAGGCTGGACGGGGCTTTGAGCATCCAGGTCTTTTGCAAGGTGTCCCTGCACTGCCAGGGGGGTTGGAACTAGTTGATCTTTAAGGTCCCTTTCAAGCCAAACCCATTCCATGATTCCGTGAGAGGTACTACCTCACCAAAATGCTCTATGTTCAAACTACTACAGGGCTATTCACGTTGTCTTTACAAGCAGTCCCAGTAAAGTTCTGTGCCAATCACCCAAGCATAAGTGATCCTAAGACCAGTGCCCAGTATCACTCACAGCAGTTTGCACTAACTTGCACTAAGTATGCAGTGCAATGATGGTAACTGGTTATTCACATACAGTCTCTTACAGGATTATAAACTACGTGTATCCCCTAAGAGAACAAATTCCTTTAAGCATTTCTTTTTCCCTGTGGCTTCAGATCCTGACTTGACTCTTTATCAGTTACACTGTACAGCAGTCCAAGAGGATAATCTCTCCTGCAATGCCAATAAAGCATCTCTAAGCCAAACCCACACTAGCACCTAGCAAGGTACATGAAGGCACACGAATGGTACTTACGCTACAGTAATGCAGGCTTCTCTCACCACCTGGGATCTGAGATCCTTGGCTGACAGCTTGAAAGCACCATCCAACAGCCGTAAATGCTGGAAAAACCCATCGTACTGTGCAGCTCCAGCAACAAGCAAGGACCGAACCTTCTTCAGCTAAAAAAATTAACGTGCTTGCTTTAGGACACTGCCAATATGCATTTCAAAATTAAAAAAAAAGGAACAGCTTCACTGTGCAACGATATATATAGGCATGTCTTTAAAGCAAAATCTTAAAAATATATGGCAGTAATTTAAAAAATTGCAAAAAGTTTGTATTATTTAAACTCCAGAGCTAGAAAAAAAATCTCAGAACCTAGAATACAAATACACAAACACATAATTCTGTTCACCCACCTGTTTATGAAGACTAAGATGCCATAAATCTGATTAAAAAATATATATGCAACACACACACAAACATTTTAACCCTGTAAGTGAAACTTTTCGTAGCTGCACACCTCTTGGTACTACTGCTAGCAGTTAACCTGTAGAATATGTAATTTTGCGTAAATGCCAAATTTAAACATATATGATGGCTTCTAGAAAAGCTTCTACTCAAATGTCAGCAAAAATGCATTTTAGACTTTTAAAAACACTCAAACTTACTTGGTATACAGAAATTCAAGGTTTAAGAATTAAAATTTCTTTCATTATCTGGAGTGTAATTACTTAAAGAAAAAAAAAAAATTAAATATCTGGATGCCTGGGCTTTACGAAATACACCCACCCAAACCTGAAACCTGATAAAAAGTTTACCGCATTAGTTCGTTGATCCCAATCATGTTTGTCATCTGAGAGAATTTCCCTGATTTTGTTCAACGTTTCTTCAAGTTCTCGACTAGAATAGATCTGAAGTATGAAAAATAAAAAAAATCATTAAGTTCATATTGTTAATATCCCAAGAGATATGATGAAGAAAAATAGTTTCAGAAGAGTGAAAATACAATTCTAATCCTGCAAATCTTCCCCCCAAAGTTCCAGAGAAACATGTAGGAGTTATAAACGGGCATTTGAAGACCAATCTGTAAGAATATCACTGAGCAGTGAATATTAATTTAAAAAAAAAGGCTGAAGAAGCAACACTTTCCTCAAGATTTTACCTTTCACCTTTGTGATGAGCTAATCATCCACAATTTCATTAATTCACTTTAAAAAAAAAATTATTCAACAGGAGCAGAGGTTTTAGGTAATCTGCTGTGATATTACTGCCACTCAATTTCATTTTCATGCTCACTATTATAATGAAACTCAATGAACATTTTAACTCATTGCAACTCTTTTGGGCCTGGGACTCTCTGAGGAACTAACTGGGCTGTGAGAACAGTAAAATTAAACTTTGTCTGGAAAATTAAATTAAAAGGCTTCCATAGCTTCTCTATGTATTGCTACTTTAAGACTATCATCTACTAAGTTATCCAGCCAGTAAATAAATATAAGAAGCCACCTGTAGTCAGAGTTCTCACTATACAGTAAGACCATCAATATTGATGTTTGAACAATCTAATCGTGCAACAGTCACTATTTGGTTATAAATGAATTAATGTCTTTATTGAACTGTACCTGTACAAGAACAGATTTCTAAAGAAGAAAAGAATAAAAAACCTACCCATAAAAACACTATTGTCGAATAAACTGACTGCCCTTCTATTTTCCTGGATGTAAGTCCAAGGGTGCATTTTTCTGCATACACTGCATACACAAAATTTAAAGGTTTTTTTTCCTCCAGACTGAGAACAAGTTTAACAGGGTATGAAGGAAATTACTAAGCAGAAACTTGATCTGGCCAGAGTTTTTTTCAAAAAAATGTATTTTCAGCTAAACATTTCCATTTTTTCGGATCAGAAGTTTTTTTACATAATCACTTTGGGCAAAACTCAGTGGCCCATAGGCAAGCACCTGGGGCCACCTGAGACACAGTCAAGACACATTCAAGACATGGGGCTGGCAGACATGGGTCAGGACTTCAAGGAAACTCCTGCCTTTCTACAGTGGAAGCTGGACACCAGCATGATAACTTATGTAGCACTTAAACAGCAGGGCCTGACGCTCCCTCATCATTTAAGCACAAGACATAATTTTCGTATGTGCGAGAGCACACAGAGGAAACAAGGGCCAATGGTTAGGACACCTTGCTCTGCATGAATTGCTTAAGAGCTTTGTCTCTTGAACACACTGTTCTAGCATGTCTTTCTTCTGTTCTGGGGTTAAGCTGAACGATTATTTTCTTTAAAATATCTTAATTTCCCAGGCATCCTCAAATTACTGCAAAGGTTATTCCAAATACAGTCTAGTTTCCCAGTTTCCTGAGCATATAAAATTAATTTAAATTACAGAAGATATGGAACCTTAACTCTATTGGCATCTACTCTCTTTCCAACACTTTAACAGAATATGGTTATGGAGGCGTGCATATTTCATGCTGGAATACGGAGGAGGTGAAAGACATCAGAGCTCTAAAACACCTGGATATTGGGTTTCCAGAATAAACAGGGTAGGAACCTTCTCAGAAAAAGATGACTTAGTACACCCAGATCAGCTCCACTGTAAGGTAGAAAACGATTCCTGAATATACTTCACCAACAAAACTGAGATTTTTATTACCACACAGCTGTGTGAGCTCTTCCAGGATACACTGTGGAAGCAGCTTTGCAGTTCTATACAGGAGACATGACTGCATCCATAAAAACCAGAAAGCTATTCCTCATGATTACTGTTTCCTTCACTGGAAGTCACTAAACATCTGATGTACAACTTACTAAAAATGAATAAATGACTTAATGAAAAAAATTGGGTCCAAGTGTAACAGAATTTCTACTCCAGTGCCCACAAAATCAAACATGAGTTTTGTATCACCATTTAATATATTTGTGCATACTGGTAGCCTATTAATAGCTGTTACACAACCCTAGTTTATTCTAACACTAATTCTGTCAGTACCATACTCTTAAAAAAAGGAGTGTTGTATGTGTCTCAGGAAGCTTTTTTATCAAAATTAATTTCCATTATGAAAGAAAATTTTTAGTTTTCTTTAAAACTGTAAGGAATTAGTCACTGGTTAACTCAAGATGAAGCTTCCTACTATGGTGACACTTCATGCCATCAGAATTCATGACATGATTCAACCTCCTGAGGATCTCCCTTTACCATAACTCACCTTGACCTGTCTCCTGCTCAGTTCAGAGCTTTATGTATACAGAAAGCTCATCCTACAAGAGGAGACACAACAATTTCTCTGGAAACTCAGCATTTCTCTGTGCACTTATCATAAAGAAGTGAAGCGCAACAAGAAGGGAAGCAGGATGATGCCTTTTGGTGGCATCTAACTGAGGACCGTTCAATGCACACTCAAATCTCAGTCTGAACTCTTGGTCAAGGTACAAAAACCTTTTGCAAGCTGTTTCATTAAGCAAATCCTGAAAACAGGACATTCTTGTTGTCAGCCTGTGTCATGAGAGACCATGTTGTACAGTGTAGTTACTGCTGCAAGAATGAAACATGCTGGGCACCAAACACAGAAGTAACCTGTACAATGGGTTAATGTCTACCCTATTAGCATTTCTAGGCAAAGAACCTAATTTTTTTCTTTAATTACCTGGCACAAATAGAACTGGATTGAGGAATATTCAAATTGGCATTGCACTGTAGAATTTAATAAATGGTATAATTTTATCTTGTCATGAAATGAAAACCGTAATTCCACTGAAAAATCCTGTATTTTCAAGGTAGTACATACCCACTTTAATTTCACAGGAATAAAAGGCAATATTTTAATAATTTCTTTTCTCCCTGACCTTGATTAATTATACTTTAAGAAGGCCAGACGAAATTATGTGTTCAGCCAATGACATAATGCATTTTTTTCTCACAAGTTCCTACATCAGACTTCTATAAAAATAACTGAACTTGTTTTCAAACAAATTTTAGCTATTAATGAGAGTTACTCTTAATAACCTGAACACAGAATTTTCTTCAGTTTCAGCAAAGGCTTAAGCTGTAAAAACAGTATGGTTGTAATCTTGAATATGAAGGCACAATCCTGTCGCTACAGTACTTCTCTTTTTGGCACACAGATCCATCAGACTACACCTAAAAATCACCCATCTTCTTCATAAACTGCTGCTATCCATTAGAGGGCAACATACACACACATCATTAAAGGCAACTGCAACATCAAAGACAGAAAAATTAGAAGGTCAAACACAACTAAGAATAATAACTATACAGATGAAAAGTACTTTCAATATGGGAATTAAAAACTGGGTACAAGTAACCAATATGACATTCCTAAAAACAGATGAGCAGTCATATGAACAGCTAACTGGAAAGACAGATCTACCACTGGAGGCTTTTAAGAACAACTTCAAACATACCCACACTGTAAGTAACCTCAATTTATTTGATTAATTCAGATGCACCTAATCTTAATCCAGAAGTGAATCTGGTTTTCCATATAGTTTCCTTTCTGACTTTCAATGAAGCCACTACCCAAACCCATACATGTAATGAAAACAGAAGAGACACAGGAATGAGCCCAGTAAAGTACAAACAATTCTCTCTCCTCATGCTGTCCTCTGCTTTTAAGATAATTTGGCAAACTACAGGTCATAAACAATCTTTCTTCACGAGTCTAACAGAAATTTCCTGCTCCCTTAGTAATTAACATGGTCTCAGAACATGGAATCTGCCTTGGTTTTTTTTTGTTTTCTTTTTTGAAAGATCAGAGATTGTCCACAGCCAGAAGCATGAAGTTGGACAGGAAGTCATTATTCCTAAGGACACTAAAATAAAATCATTTTTTGTTTCTTGCATGCTCATCCATGAAACAAATAGGTAATTTTGGAGGCAGTTACACATTTCTCTCCTGCCTCCTCACCTCAACTTGAGGGATATTAGTAAAGACAAATGTCTTTCTCCTCTATCTCTTGCAGTTTAGAGAATGACCTACCTTCCTAGGCCATTCAGCCAGACAGAAGATAACATGTGTTGGTCCCTGTCATGTGGTCATCCCACTTTTGTTCTTGCAATGTTACCAACCAGCCTGAGTAATTAGAGATCTCTGCTTGGGACTGCAAACACTAAGGCACTGAACTACAAGCATCACATTCTCTGTTCGGTGGAATATGGCTCTGTTCAACATAACAGGGATAAACAATATTAAGAGCTGCATGTTTTCGTCCTCCAAAGAATTCTTAACACAGTCTGAAGAGGCAAAGAAACACAAAGCTCTTACAGTGTAAGACAAAGACTGCCTTGACGTGATAGGGATCATGGAGATTGAGTGCTCCTTCATGAAAGCAGACAGTATTGCTGCCTGCAGAAGCAGATCTAACAAGTAACTATGCTTGGGAAATAAAAATAGAACAAAAAAACATATCAAGAAAAGGCAGTCTTACAAAGTTCTTCTGTCATTTGGGAACTATGTCTTACTGAGTTTTTGATTGTGTTCCACACCTCAGCTGCTCAAGGAAAACTTATTCAAAATAGGCCTCGTAAGCTACATGCATATTAAATGACTCAACTATGTGAAAGTACCAAATACATGCAATTCCCACACTAAAAGAACAGAAATTAAAATCTGATGTTTTAATTAAGAACTCAGAATCCAACAAGTTCATTAGTATGAAAATAAGGCACTAGATTTATTTTTTAAAAATATTGCTAGAGTAAGGCCATGTATACCAGACACACACCATTACAATGCAGGCAAATTTGCAAATACAATTCTTGCTTTTTGAATTATTTGCCTGTATTATTATTACTTGATTATCCCTTGAAATTGCAGTCCTAAATTTTTCAAATGTTATGTTTTTTTCCTTATTAAAACATACAATTATTTTCACTAGCTCCCTGGAAAAGTCTGAGAAAAGCAGTAAGGCATTTTAGCCAAAACACAATGTGGCAATGATTAATAGGACAGTAAAGGTGGCACTTTTTTTGGTAACTACTAGAAAAATAAAGAGCTTTCCATGGAGACTCTAACGTCAGAAAGAAGGAGAAGTAATGATGCTTGCTTAGAACACTGTAAAATTACGTAAGTTTTAAAAGCAGGTTAACACATTATTGCAGATAATGTATTTCTGAAACAAACATGAATATACACAACATCTTACCTGTACAGTAGGAACATCTGTAAATGCCTTAATAAAATCATCCTCATCCACAGCTCCAGCTCCCCCTTCTTTAGAGGAACCTAAATAAATGTAAATTACTGTTAAACAGAATGTAACATACATTAAGGTTTTAAAACTCTTACAAGCATCTTTTAACATACCTACTTTCAAACATTTAACACAACTTACAAAAATGCTGCATTTTTGTGTAGAATTGTACACCATGTGTAGAATCACAAGACCCTGAACTGTCATTTCACCATAAGAAAAAGAAATTACCTTTTTCTTCCCAAAAACGAACAATTCCAAGCAATTTGCAATTTGACAAATTTAATAGTGTCATCATTTTTATTTTTGTGTCTAATTGGAAACATATTTCATATAACAATCCTCTAGCATTCATTTCTGAGACCTGCACCCTGATAATAAAAATGTTCTAAAATAAAGCTCAGAATTTCAAATTATTTACCAAAGCAAGAGCTATTTGTCACTAAATGGAATTCCTCAAGGTAAATTTTCATCTTAACATATGTGCCTTAAGTAATCAGCCCTGAAAGTCTGGGGGCTGTTTTTTGTCTTTTCCAGTATACTCACTTGGAGCTAAGAAGTGTGAGGTACATTTCTGAGTCTTAAATTTACAGAAACTTCAACAATGAAAGAAAAGACACAGTGAGGAGAATTTGTATTGAAGCAAAATCTGAACTTCACTGACCTTGTTTTCAGACCACTCATGATGGAACTATTCTCACATGACAGCCAAAGATGCCCAGCAGAAGGACCAGGGAAGAATACTGACAAGTAACCTTTTGGTTTCACACTGGTATATGGTTGCAAATTTCATTAAAACCTTGGGGAGAAGCTAAGACAATTCTAAGCAAGAAAATAAATTGAAAACAACGTCTGGATTTGGCTTTCCTGCAAAAACTCAGGTTACCAAGAAAGGCCCCTTTTTTAAAAAAATGAACTAAAGTTTGCTCATCAAAGAACAAGGTCATCAAGTCCAGGCTATGCTACAAGTCTAGAACTCCAAGCACAAGGTGAAGCTTGGCAGAATCCTTAAGTGTCTTCAATAATTGCATCAGGAAGGTAATATGACAAAACATATTAACCACATGGAGAGAATCAGTCCAGTTGACCAATTCCCTTCTTGAAAGGAAAAACATGATCTCTTATAGTAAACAAGTACTCAGGAACAAGTGTCTCTTTCAGAGTGAGGCCAACAGGATAGATGGCAGAACATCCTCCCTGACTGGCAGAGTGCAACTGAAACAGAGGCATCACACAGAGAAGACACATATTTTACTAACTACAGAACAAATAAAAACCATAATAAAAAAACATTTAAGAGGCTGAGTAGTCAACCAGAACAAAAAGCTAGGAATTCTTGACAAATCAAATTCTAAAAAGATGCTTCATGGTTTACAGTCCCTGATCTCCTAATTATAGTGAAGGAAATCATGTCTGCTGTGTTTGTATACATGTGCAGTGTGGAAGCATGAGGGTGCACTACTACTACAAATTTGATGGCAAACTTACTAGATCTCAACACTGCTGTGCAGAACAAGATCCCTCACACACCTTTGTGGCTCATTAGTGTAAAACCACAGAATCTGGATGCGGTACCTGCAGTATGATATAGGAACATCTAATAGATTTGGAGTGCCTTAGCTCAAGGATGCTGTAAAGAGATGCTGTACATAACACATTTCAACATGCGTATCTCCAACACCATCTGTCACAATTGCCAGTGGCAGCCAGAAGAGAAAGATGAAATTACAACCACCTATTTATTCTCCTTCCAGAGAGTAGAGGGAACAAACCCTTCCATAAGGTCCATGAGTAATTGACCAGCTAAAAAAATGAAGAGGGAAAGAACCATTTACACTCAGAACACACCCTTCTGCCACACAAACTTGTACAGCTCTTCAGAGGGAGAATATCCTTGTCGGAGCAGGATTTTGTGGAGAGAAACCTTGAAAGAAGTGATTTGGCCCAGCAGCACCATGTTAAAGTAGGTGGTACAAACAACTACTTAGATGCTCAGGTCATAACCCCATTTGTCTGTCCAGAAATACGCCAACATTTAAGAAAGTCTTATAGAACCAAAACAATCAGAGTCAATATGCAATACATACTCTGGAAAAGTAAGCTTATACAAGTCCTGTATTATTATTCAGTTACATAAATACACAAACACCTATGTTAAAGCAGGGGAAAAGTACTTTGCATTCCCATCCTCTACTTACCAATTTTTCTTTTCCTAGGGAACAAACTACAGAAACATTACAAATTGACACACATAGGCCATGAACACTAAAATATAGAAAAATGTTTGGATTTCAAGCATTCCTAGTTCACTCCTGTACACCATAGAGAAAAAAATTAAAAGGAGATGAAGTTGCCTTTGCTAAGTAGATGCTGTCATCTTTAGTCTGCCTTAAAGTATTGCATTTAAAATTAGGGAACAGCATGGACTACATGACAGATATTTCTAGCGCCTAAACATCATCTAGTAATGCATCCTGAGCAGCAAGAGAAAATCCTTTATCTAAGGAATAACAATTTTTTACTTCAAAAGAGAAAGAGAATGGACAGACTATATTTAAAATCTATTTGACATAGTCCAGACACAGAGAACTTTCCATCTTCACTAGTTTCAACAACTAGCTCACATTTACAAACCACTTGTCTTTTAAACTAATACTCTCCAAAAACTGTTTTATTACCTCGTTGACTGGTAAAAAAAAAAAAAAAGTTATGTGGGATTTTTGGCAGGTGACACTTTTTCAAAGTTATCTGTAAACCACATTTCACTTCTATTTCACTGATCTCCTTCTCAATTGCATGATCACATATGCATACTGAAACAAAGTAACTTCCCCTCATATTGTATAGAAGTCAGAAGTCTACACTGCCTGAGGAGGAAAAACACTGTTCAATTTTTCCCTTCCCTTTCCAATCTCTCTGTAGGTATGTTTACCAATTCTGTTTACCAAGTCAATATTTCTGTAGAGACAATCAAAAAATGACAGAACTCCACCTTCTGTTTCCCAATTCAGGAGAAAGTATTTTACTGTGCTAACAAGATACACAACAGTCATGCACATGCAGATGCCTTCAAAGAATCTCTCACGCTTTTGTAAGGCTTGACTCTCCTCCACAAAAGCAACACCAGAGCTTTACTAAATTCTCAATTCAGACAGTGCTGCCTCCAGACCCAAAACTGACATATCTGACAGAGCACACATATAAGCTGTTTTGTTGCTGTTGTTGCTTACCTTCTCAGACCAAGCTTGTGATTACAAATTTCTTAGATCTCTCTCTAGTATTAATTCCTTTGACTGAGTAGTGCATGTTCAAGGCTCCCCACGGAACACACAGTCCTTTGACCAAATATAGACAAGTTCAGCTACTGCATTCCTAAAGGCAATAACACTATAAACAATTCTAGGGGGTTTTAAGCCCACTGCATTTTTAACATCTTTATGTGCACAGCACATAGCTAACATCCAGAGCCTCATCAACTGGGTAATTACATTACCCTGTCTTTGGACTTGAATCCAACTGAGCTTGTTTCAGCTGAGACCAAGAAGAAAAAATTTTCTCAAGGAGAGGAAGAAAAATACACACGAGACATCTATCTATATTGTTTGTTAGTTTTCATTCATAACCTTTACTTATTCTTATCCTTCAAGTCTTCTAGTTAGACAGACTGACAGAGAGCCCTGGAAGTCTCAGTTCCACCTCAGGAAGCTGGTGAGAATATACCAAACATGACAGACAGACTTAATATGGAAGCAAATCATGGCAGCAGAAGCCCCTCTCAGTTTTGCAGTGGAGCTGTGGGAGGTTTTGACAGGTTTCTCTTTTGTGTGTGTGTGTCTTCAGGTTTGTTTTGTTTTTTAAACTGAAGTTCAAGGAGCCTGGAAATGGAGGCAAAGAAAATAAATCCCTCACTTCCTGCAGACTGTTAACAGAGATGACACTTTCATGAGTTAAATTTAAGGATTTCTAACATTTTGCAAGGCCTTAGGAGTCTTTTTTTTGGAAGAAGGTTTATTCCAGTCATAAGGCTGAGTTCAGCACTGAAAATAACTCAACACCAGAAAGGGTACTGTCTGCAAGCAAGGGAATTACCCAGCCTTTTGTGAAATCAATTTTTTCACCCAGGAGCTAATGCCTGTGGTTGAGTTCTTCCCCTCTTCAGACTGAAACCCTTGAAATCTTTCCAATATATCACAACTTTGGAATGCTCACTTGCTCTACTGCCTTGATGCTCTCCCCAGTAGTATCTACAAATCTGTGCATCATGAGATGACAAAACAATGGGACAACACTATATGGGAAAATAAAGATGTTGAATGTGATTTTGGACTTGTATTTCTGTTTTGAAACAGAGAACTGTTTATTCAAAGCATGCCTAACTGTTAATAAAGTACACAAGTGCTGGCCTAAAAGTACAAGAATTTGCTTGATTTGTATTTGGTAGCAGGCATGTCAAAGCACTAGTCAAATTCATTTTTTTCTACTTTTATAGGTCTTTTGACAAAAATTTCACAACAAAAAATTTCCCTGTGAAAAAAGAGAATTTCAAAGATGGTAGAGAAACTCAGGAGTAACAAAAACTCTGCAACTTTGTTTCACTTTTTGTTCCTAAATCCTTTTCTCAAAATGTTTCCCTAAAAAAATTCTAACTGTTTTCTGATACAACATGTATTGCAATTTAACATTAGTAAACTTTGGAAGGGATACTGTTTCTCAGATGTCTTTTATCCCTCAGAAATCTCTAACTGCATGCAGTAAAATGATGGGGATTACACTTATTTTTTCTGAAGGACAACAAAAACTACGCCTTTGTCTCAGCTAATTCAAAAGCTTCATTTCTTATCTATCAGAGACCGAAGCAAAAGATGAAGATCATTCTGGACTGAAAGAAAAAACTACTGTTACCCTTTTGGCTTTGTGGGTTAATAAACAATCAGCTGTAAATTAGGAACAGACAGCAGCTTCAGCTCTGCGTGGGATAAATGGCCAGGATAAGCTCAAGTACTTACTCAGCTTTTCATATAATAGGTTAACTGGCAACTCCCACTCACTCCTACTGACCTCTCTCATTCTAGCACTGGTACAGCTGAGCACTAAGTCACAACAGGGAGGGGCTAAACTGAGAATAAAATAAACTGGCCAAGATGAATAGTTTCAGTGAGCAAGTTCCCTAGTCTGCCTCACTATGGGGCCATACAAACACCAAGGCAGCACAGTCCAGTGGCTGACTAAGGATACAAATGAGTTAGAGAAGACAGGGAAGGAAATTAGCCCAGGCAGCTTAAAAAGTACAGCTGCTGAAAGTCTAAGTATAGGCTGAGGGGGATAGAGCAATACATAAACAAAATGAACTCAAGGAAGGACAACTGCAAAAGCTACACGGTGAAATGGAACTGCCTCTATCACAAGACACTGGATCTAAGGAAAGTGCTGATACCAAACAAAAACAAACAAACAAGCAAATGTACACACACAAGCTATAAATAATAGATCACAACAACCCTACCAATGACAGACACAAAACCTAATTGTTTCTTCAGCATGGCACTTGCAATAATAACCACATTCTGTTCCCAGCCCTAGTGGGCAGATGTTGCAAAGGTCATGTTTAATTCTTTCTTTCAATGTACATTCTGCTGTCTGTTAGTCTCTGTAACTGGCATTTTCCCTGAATCTTCTGTAGCTCTCAGTCTTTGAAAAATCTACTTCTTTATCCTTGGGTCAGGCCTTATTACTTACTTTTAAAGTGGTATCTGTTGGGGGCCAGGGAAGGAAATTTCCAGTGCATCACAATCTGAATTACCACCTCTGAGATGGCATGGGTGACTTTTAAGACAATGACCCTGATAATGCCCTCCTGTATAGACTGATTTCAATCTCAGTAGCTCAGTAAGGAGTCTCCTTATCTTTCCAGGTATCATAAGATTACTAAAATAGTCTAGAATAGCATCTTTTCATACGCACTTTTCGTAAGCCTCCTTCTGTAAAACAGGAACCAAATGTTCAGAAAACTGGCTGAAGATTGAGAAGTTTTGAAAATTCCCCTGGCATTTTAAACTACCGAGCTATCTAAAGCTATTTGATATACTGTGCATAGAGACCTTGATATATTAACAGATTCTAACTTTCTAAATGTTCTTATTTCCATGTTTGAAAAACTGATCTGTGGACTTCAACTGACAAACTTGAATAAACACCTCCCCTAAAACAAGCAAATAACTATTCCTCAGTCTCAAGTATCGGTATGAAGCACTAAGGTGTTCTTTCATCATTGGGTGATTGAGAGGCACTTAGTGTAGATGCCTTCAGCTTGCCTGCCTAAGTTAGGAAAACATTTGAGAGCAACAAAGAAGCAGCAGTTGCTCCAGTAAAAAACACTTTGATCAACATTAGACAAGATTTGTTTTAAACAAGCCACATACTTTCAGATAGTTACACTGGTAAATCCTACAGGATGGATATAATAAGACTTAGATAAAATTATGTTAATTTAAGTAACTTTTACTGTTAGCATCACGTACTGGCTTTGCTACGCAAGTTAAGAAACAGATCATGCTGCTAATTGCCACACCTCTGCCAATAAAACTTCAGGGAAGACCAAACCATGAAGAGCTGCAGAGATCCTAGTTTAGATAAAAGTTTTCATCAACTGAATTTCAGCTGCCTTGTGTCCATTTCCTGAAGAAAACAACAACTGCATCTGCAAACAAGTAACTCCCCATTCTCCAAAACCTCGCTGTTATTATAAACACACCTTGTCTACCAGAGAAACCTCACAAACAGAACTTCATTGGGAGATTACCTTATTGGTTTGCTCAACACATTTGTCTTATGGTAATTATTAGCTGCATATAGGGAAACAGGAGAGGGAGAGGAACAGCAAAAGGAACCTGTACCAGTCTCATGGGCCCAAAATGCCTTTGACTTGAGCTGAACTGCCTTTGAAAAAGACACCCAGGCAGACAACTACTATCAGCAAACCTGTTCAGTTGTACCAACACAAGTCACCAGAGTTTTTGAAATAGGTTTCAGAAATACAATGTGTTTTTAAACCATCAGATACAATACTAAACCCAAATGAGCGTTTTCTTTTTTTCCCAGAATCAGGACTGGCAAAGACTTCCTGGTTTTTTTTAACCAGCTTAGAAAACAATTCAAGTGACTAAGCAGAGTAGAAAAGCATTCACTAGAAAGCCCACTTTAAGGAAACTGACAGATGAATTCTGTCATCTTCAGTCCCAGTGACTGACATTCATTCTGAACTGAAGTGTCCACCCCACTTCCTCCAATGCCAAAAGTCATCGTCCCTGAGGCACCCAGAAAGTCATTCAAGCTGAAACGGCAGCATAGACTGAACAAAACAGCACAATATCTTAAAATACCTTTACATTACCTTGTACTCCTTACTTTATCTGCCTATGTTAGAAACTTGGCAGACGTGGTTAGAGAACTTCCCAAGAGAGTCCACCTGTACTGCGCCTGTTCCATTAAAACATTCCTCCTACATGCCAGAGACATTGCTCACGAACAGAAGTTTCCACCCAACAAGTGAGTGTGCTGTCTCTGAGGACTGAGATGCTAAGCAGATCTCTCCATACAATTACACACCCCACAAAAGAACAGCAGTAGGAAGGACAAGCAGAAATTAGGAGTGAGCTGTGCTTACAAGGAAGAAAGTGGTGCCAGGTTTTCAACTATTAGGATAGCACATCTCAAGCCTTGAGGTGTGACATGTTAGTCAGGTACAAATACAGGACTGCTGTACTAAGAGGAAGCACAAAATAATTCTGTGGACTGAAGATGACTGCACCAGCATGCATACTGTAAAATTTGAAGCTGCTCTTGAGCATGCAAATTGCTTTGGAATTATGTATTGAATATTACATGCTCCAAGAAAGTTAGTAATGTCTGAAGCTGATTCTTAACACTGAATGCATAGTTCCAACAAGTTTAGCCTCGATTCCTTCGTACACAGTTTCACAGGTATAAAAGATTAATAATACTACCTCTTCACAGACATGCTGTGGAGATCAATTCAATTAATAAACATTTACCAAGTACAAGTAAATAAGAAAATTATAAAACAAAGAAATTAACAGCGTAATTAACTTAGTACAAGGTTTGGACAGCATACATTAAGTAAGACCAAACCCTGGATGTGGAAGAAGACAAGCAGTTCCACGAGCAGCAAGAATACAGATGCCTGAATTTTCAGGCTTATCTCAAATTGATTAACATTGGTTTCCACTCAACTGGAAGCTCATGCAGTCATCTTTCAACTCATGCACAATGTTCATGCTCCCACGGTAATCTTTCAAAGCACTCGTGTATTTCTTTTCTCTCTTGGCACTCAGTTTTCATAAATAATTAAAGGGACATACATTTGAGACTCTGGCCCATTTGTCCAGTTTCAACAGGTGAGTTTTGAACTCATGCTATTTTTGTGAACATGATAGCATTAGTCTTACTTTCGGTTTTTAAGGTAACTTCCTAATAACCTATTTATATTTTACTTTAATTTGTTCCTAGTTTTACACTTGAATGGGGAAAATGGCACTAATTATTTTACATCACAGAAATTACTGAGAACAACCAGGAACACAAACAATTGATTTCTATCATCTGTAATTCTGATGCCAAAACAGAATGATTTGAGATAGTGTAATGTAATAGTTTCAGTAATATAAAATTTTCATTACAGTTGTCAGTGCCCATTCTGGAACAATTTAAACAGATACTTTATTAACAACAATTCACACCACCTGTCATCACAAACTACACAATTACCATTTTACATGTTCTAGAAAACACATTTTTATCTTTTACTTCTAAAAGTTCATGAGGGCGCCCTTGTATTTTAAAGAACATTTAATTTATATGTTCCAAAAACCATTCCCAACATAGGTGCAATACTTATATTACAGAAATAGTTTGCATTCCCTGCTTCTCTGTTTGAAAGCATATATAACTGTCAAAAGAGATGAAACAGATTTTTAAAGACTCTTCTCCCACACACAAACACCCCACCCTACAAAGAGGAATCACACCTGCTACTCCGCAAAGCAGCAATGCAGGAACATTTTGGAATGGTCATCTTTGCTTACTCTTCAACACAGTCACAGTCCATAAGAACTCCAAGGGGCAGGGTCAGCTGACTTCAGTCCATCTTCCTCCTCCCTCCTTCCTCTTTTTCCTTCTACATTAACCCACATGAAAATATAAACAAATTGCTTCCCCTTCCTACTGCTTGAAAAAACCAGTACTCGTTGTCAGCAGCTAAACAAGGGCTGGGTTGTCTTCCCTATTCTCATCACTGTCTGGTACAACCACGATTGCCAGTGAGATGTCTGGGACTAGAACCGCAGGCAGAGATGTCACAAGCAGGCTGGGCTACCTATTGTGGTGTGCAAATTTTACCTCCAGACCTCTTCATCTGTGCTCCACTGTTACTCTCTCCCTATTTTATCCATTTAAAAGATGACTTCTAAACTATTAGCCTTTTGAGAGAAGACTGCCTGATATAATATCATGCTTATACCAACAGAATGAATTGTACAATCTAATTGTATCATGTTTGTTTGTTTTCATTCAGATCCCTCATTAAGGTGGATTTTTTCAACGCCCCTGCTGAAGAGAGCTGCAAAGGAAGGTATTTGCTACAGGAATGGAAATGCCAGTGATTGCAAATTTATTGCATTTATAATGGTCAAGCAGAACAGAGCACTGATCATATGCAAGGGAACCTTAACCTTGAGTGCCATTCAGGGGAATAAACAACAACAAAATCCAATAACTCTCAGAGGACACAGACAGTTGAAAGTCCTCCTACTTCCCTGAACTCTGGATTAGATTAAAATAGCTGCAGTTCATGACTACAGGATTGCAACCCAGCAATTCCATGGGCAAGGATCTCTTGGGATGGAAGTTAATTGACATTAACTGCGGGGAAAAGGAAGCAAACAGGCATTCTGTAGCAAATTCTCTGATTCAGACTCTGATACCCAAGGCTAATCTCAAAGGCTGCTCAGATCAACAAAAAGACTTTTTAGCTGGGATGTTGAAGAAAAATCCTTGAATTTCACCACAACCTGGAAGTCAAAAATAAAACAAAGTGCCACAGAATGGCGGGGGTGCTCTGCTGACTAATATCACCTCAAAGCAGTTTCATGTCATACAAAGGGCCAATGTAGAACAAGGAAAACCAAAAAATCCTAGTTTATTTTACACAACAAATACAGCACTCTGGAAATCATTTAATGAGGGCTAATAAAAACAATAGAGAAAACATTCACAAACTTACTTTCTGCAGAATTCAAACTTTAATAAAAAACCTTGTGGGCATTGATTATTATGAATCCTTTTTTTTTTTTTTCTAAAGTGAACACAGAACTCTCTTGAGTCTGGAGACAATCGATACCGTGAGCATGAGTCTATCTTGTTTCAAGTCCATTCACTAACAATGTGTATTTACAGTTCCACAATTATTGAAGCCCTTTTAACACAACCTTTCTTAACTACAGCATGTAGTTTTAATGAGGTTAGCTTCAACTGGCTGAGATTTCACCTTTCAGTCTCACATTTGTTTTATACAGAGCCTTTCCATTTAAATTTTTTCCTACTAAAGCCTCTAAAGGCTCCCAGATGTCTTCTGCTAGGAAACTGAGCCAAAAAAAACCAAATAAGCACCATTTTAATACTTTTCAACAAAGAGCTGTATGTCTGTTATTGAGAAGGGGAAAAAAGCCTAACAACAGATACAAAACCTAACTGAAAATTTCCTGAAGTTGGGGACAGCTTCCTACAGTTCCTTCGTGTACAGTGTTACTATAGTTCTCACAGCCCTCTTTTGCCAAACTGTTCACCTGGTTCAACCAGGTTTTCCAGTTACCTGATTTCCACACAGAGGATGTCTCAAAAAGCGTAACAATGTTGTCAGTGTGAAACAATAAGCAATACATAATATTGTCAGCCTGCCAATGTAGTAAAGATTTAAAAAAGCCAATGAACTATAGATTAAAATACACCATGCATTATCTTCCTGCTGAAAACAGGAAAAAGTATGAAGTTCACCTTGTTTCAAATTACAACACTAAGATTAATGCTCCATCCCCACACAGTTTCTCATTAAAAATACAATGAAAATTTAACATGAACTTCTGTCATGATTAGGTTTCATCAGCAAGCATTTCTTCCAAAGGCCACATGGCTCTTTTGAAGAATCACCATTTCTACATTTAATCTATTTTAAAGACTACTGACCTAAAATGACATTTTGGGAAAAGAGAGGATGCCAGACTTCTTGTTGAGGCAGCCTGAGGTTTCCTACTAACACCTAGATTACATAAAGCTTCCAAATGGTATACAAGCAGGCAATTCCCTAGAAGACTTGGAACAGGGCTCTTACATTTGCAAGAGAACTTGCCAAAGACCTGTAAGAGATCTTGAACAGCACAGGGACAGGAATATAGCTCATTTGGCTGACATACCCAAGTCCTTTTCTACCGTAAATTATGGTGTCCCTTACAATTAAAAAACTGCTTCTGCCATACTGCCAAGAAAAAGCTCCTGAGTATCCATTTCTGCAAGGGCAGAACACAAGAGTGCACATTCTCAGGAAGAAGGCTTTAGAGCAAAGAGGTATTTCCAGAGGCTCTGCCACTTGAATGAAGAGCTGAGAGCAAATGCATGAGAAGTACGTAGATCAGCTGCAAGCTTCTTGGCAAAGGTCTAACTCGGGGAGGTGTATTGACCACGGACTAAGAAATATGCCAAACAAAGCACTGCCCCATTAAGTGGAAGACCTATCACTTCTCATTAACCACCAGCAAGAAGCTCAACTTCTGAACATCTCCAAGCAGAAAAGTCAGAGGAGAAACAGCCTGCTGGATTCTTTACTCCCAAGGCAGTAAACCACAGTGGCTGCCTGATCCAGTACTTTTCTGGCAAGCCGTCTGTAGCCGGCATGATCACACCTGTCAGCAAATCCACAAGTTCTACAAGCCTTCCCATCCCTACTGCCAATAGGAAAATGTCTGCCACAGTCATTCCCAGCACAAGGAGAGAGAATTCCAGGCTGAGTAGGACACTGCTATCGCTCATATAAATACCTGTTTCACCTGCCTTCCTGGACAAAGATGTTGCACTTCCAGTGCCACCGAAGTACATTTCCTACATTAAAAGGAAAATGCCCAGAACAGTGAAAAATTCTTTTTTTGAATATCAGATGGGCCCTTTCACTTGAACAGCATATCCAGGCAGTGGTGGAATTGCCCATTTCTTCAATAAAAAGCATCTCCAAGACATATATAATGGAAAGTCAAGTACACAGGCATCTGAGGCACAATTCAGCAGGTGTCAGAAGATAAGAAAGCCAGCAGCATGGCTAAGGAGTTCAGTTTTCTTAGCCTCAAGACAGGGTAGCCTCAAATCCTTTTTGGACCAAGGAAAAAGCTGTACTTTGTCAGCTACAACTCATAGGAAAATACACCTTTGTCAAGCAACATCCTATGTAAAGGATCTCTGGGATATAAAAGGCAGTTAAAATGAATGGAACTTGCAGTAATCTCAGCCTATGCTCAACACAATTTCTATCTGCACTAAATTCTGCCTGGTCACAGACGTCTGAAGAGGAGAAACTGCAGTGAAAGACTTGCTTCAACTGCAGGTCACTTACATGACTTTGGAGATTTTTGTGAAAGGGAAATAAAAGGCAACACAGTTGAAGGAGCTGCTGCTAGTTCTTCCTCCAAGGCTGAACTACTACTTCTGGATATGGATTCATGGGTATCTGAGAGTCAGAGAAAAGGGACAAGCAGGACCAACAGGTGGCAGAAGCACGAGGTGAGGAGTGAAAGTCTGAAATACCCATCCAGTGCTTATGAGGAAAAGGCGAGAAATGGCACGCCCACTGACTACTGACTTGGAATGCAGTGGTGAGAACGAGGATTTGGGACTGTAGGATACAGCAGAGCCTTACTATACTTCCAGAACTATAAATTTACTCCATAGAGATGGCAATTTTGAGGTGGGAGAAAAATCTCAGGTGTCCTTTAGGCACCTGCAAAGTAGATCCTACAGAAACTGGATGTGAAAGAGCATCAAGGTTTTGTTGTAGTCCTAGAGATCCATGAAGCCTCTAGATAAGCAGAACAGGATGCCCTAACTGGGCTCTTCGAAGACCACAATTCTCTGTGGAATAAAGCTTCCTAAACCCAGCATTTTGTCCTGCAATGACAGGGTGCCCCTAGACACTTGTCCTGCTCATGTACATGTCTCTAGCAGCCATTTCTGACCACTGTCAGATGGGACAGTGGACTGCCCAGACCTCTTGTCTGACCTAGTGTCATTGTTCATATGAAGATTATTACAGGAAACTCCTCACTTCTGGAAGAGACTATGACCTTATTGCTTAAGAAATACGTTTGGCATCTACACTAATGTTCTTGATTAGGCTAGGAGATGCAGGATTTGTAAATACTATATAAATATTTAAACCTAAATTTTCAAAATTCTGGCTACAGACATCCTACAGAATAAAAAAAGAAGGGAAAGAGATGGGTATGTCAACATACCCCAGTATTTTCCAGAGTTGAAAGGAGATGGTATAAAGCAAGGAATGACCAAAGTACTCTCGTTTTGTCATGCTTAATTTTAGTTTTTTTAAAGTTTGGCAATATAGAAAAAGGAGAAAAAACAATGTAGTAAGTTTTTGGGTTTAATCTCCTTTACTACTGAATGTTTAGATAAACTAAAAAATCAGTTGAATGGTTATTCTGTTCTTATCTCCCTTCACCTGGCTCTTGTATCTCCATGTTTTTACTGCAGAGGATGTAAAGTGGCCCACATGTAAAAAAACCTCAAAATATTAAAACCATCTATATTTAATAAAAAATTATTAAAAGCCCATACTGAAATAAATAGGAATACTAAGCATTCAGTTCTGGTACTATGTATGTTAGTCTTGCATGCAAAAACCACCATGCTTCAAGTTAAAAAAGAGTATAATTAGTTATTTATATTTACTTATTTATAATATTTACTATGTGCAATAATAATAACAACAATAAATATTAATGAGAATTTCCTTTACAGAGTCTTTTAGGTGGTATTTTCTGATACTATTCTGATATGTATTGCTATCAATTCTCAGTTACACTATGACAGTGTTGATCCAGCCCTATGGAAATCTTTTCAATTTATTAGGAATTCTTAAGATCACAACTGAAAAACAATAAATTGCCAAAACATTAACTATATCTTAGTAATGTGAAAATACTTAAGTCAGCTTGTTTGCCATGTGTATCGTCTTCCAAATTTTATCTTTGCTTTGCAGATCACAAATGGAAATATTACATGAATAGAAACATGAAAAAATTACTTACTCTTACAAAAACCTCTTACTAAAAGAACCATTTATTCAGAAAAACCCTGTACCTGACGTATGGTGTATTTCCACAGAATTATGTATTTTTTCTGAATGTATAAATGAACCATCAAAAAAGCAGCCACTTCTTCAGCAGTAAACAGTTGCTTTTGTTAGACTACCCCCGCCCTAAAAAAATGCGGATTTCCCTGCTCCAAGATCATAATTACTAAGCATTCCTCATTACGCTGCTTTGAAGTTACACCATGCAAAAAAATCCTGGCAAGGGCTTTGGCCCTCATTTTTTACCTTTCACAACCAATTTCACAACACTGACAGTTAAAGGAATAATAATAAAAGTCATCCAGATGTAATATACCCCTCTGTTGAGGGCTCTGGGTGATGGCTAATCCTTTCTAGCCATGTGAAACAGTGCAGACCTACAGTAAAAATTTCATCTACACAGACCTGCTACAGAATTTCATAGGATATTTATATATGCAATAAGTGCACTGTAGATTCCAGTAGAGACACCTATATATATATATATATTCATTTTACCAACATAAACGCTATCTCCAGATGTTAATTTTATTTATAATATGAAAGACCTTTATAAGCTCAGTGTACACTCACAAAGACAGACATGCACACACCTTTACAGATGAATAATTACATAAAACAGGGTCCCTTACTGTTCTCAGCTCTGCAAAAACACTGCAGTCATGAATTAAACATCACCTTCCAAAGTTCTCTGTTTTGTGCCTGCTCTGGCAAGGCTTCTGGGAACAGTGATTAGAATCTGAATAGCTTTACATTACCTCCAACCTTAGGCCCACCAGCTGATCCTGGCTTTCTTGCACTGTTTGAAGGATTTCCTGGCTTTTTAGGTGCCGGTACCTTGAAGGCTGAAGCAGCTGATGATGGCCTATTTCCATCCACTGACTCTTCATCATCAAAGCTTTTGTCTAGAAAAGGATACATTAAATAAAAATACAGCTATTAGAATGGGTGTATTTTCATTTCCTAATCAACTATTTTGCTTCACATTTCACAGAAATTCACAAAATGCATACATAAAAACAAGTATTTATCACTTTGTCCTGTCTCTGACCTAGGAATAAAATGACAATGGGAGATAAACAGCATTTTCTACATCTCAAGTTCTTATCAAATATTATTTTACCTTCATAATTAACCACAGTAAAACTGAGCATAAAAATGAATCCTACACATCCATTCCCACAAAGGAAAAATATCTCTGCACAGACTGAATTTTTTTAACCATTTCTTAATATTTTCCCAAAAGGAAAGCCCTTAATATAATTTTTATCATTCCAATCTGCCGAAGAAAAATGCTTCTCCTTTTCCTTCTTTCACTCATGCATGCATTTTCTGCTACACATCCTCCCACAATGTGTCTAACTAGCACTCCCTGTCTCCTTCCTTCCACCCAGATTTTTCAACTTACAATCACAGATCCTCTTGCAGATCAGTCGCCTCATTCCTCTGATAGCTCTTCAATCCCCTCACCCTAGGACGGACCCAGCACCTCACATGGCCACATGCAGTAAATTCTTGATACTAATCAAAGATTCTGTCAAAATCTGCTCGCAAACACCCTAGATCCACCACTGAGATTTGTGCCGGCATCTTTCTCTCCCTTCCCTGCACTAGGTGCTGCACAACCAATGAGCTGCAAGGTGACATCATCTTCTGGGAGCCAACGCCAGAGGAAAAGGTGAAAATTCTCCATGCTAATAAATTCATTCCCACACACAGTATTTGCCACTATTCCAATCCTTCGTTAAAAAAATTAGACAGGCAGACAATATTCCAGGGATTGCACTCCTCTTTCCTGTAATTTCAGGTTTGTGTATTTTTAATCATGAAAGAAATTCATCTCCAGTGACTAAATAGTCTCAATTCAAAATATTGTGCCTTAGAAGAACCCCAGCATATTCCAACAGCAGAACATCTTTTCTCCACCCACTTAGGGAAGAAGGATTTATCTATAAGCTTGAGCACAGAAAACATACCAGACTATGGTTCCTATAATAAATAAAATGGGCAAGGCTGAGACACAGCTGCACTACAGTAATGAAAGACCAATTTAGTGTATTACCTGCACTAAAACCTGCCATTTGTTAAAAAAAAAAAAAAAATTTGCAAAGCTTCATCATCTCTGGAATGGTTAACTGTTTACCCTTCGCTTATTCAGAACTTGCTCCCAGTGAAATGTCAACTATATTTAACAATGTAGCCTCCCAGAGGAAAGAAGCTTGCACTAAAGGGTATAAGCAAGGTTTTGTCCAGCAGCGTTTGCAGCACCATCAAACGTCAGAACACCCTGCATTTAACGTGTCCAAGATCACTGCTGCTATAGTTAGTACATTTTTCTACCATTTGCCAAAAGCTGTGTTTCGCACTAATCAATCTCCATGATCAAAGAAACAAACCATCACAAGAAAAATACAGATGCATATTAAAAATTTTCATTAACATTATTTCCTCCTCTCCTATAAACATTGATTTTTAAGAGAATCTTGCTAAGAGTAATTGTTTGGATCTGTAAACTCTCCGAATGGGAGGAAAAGGCATCAGCCTTCCCCCTCACTGTCCTGTGTGTTGCCATGGAAACAGCACTCCCGCTCAGAATACGGGCTGAGCCAGAATACATTTTGATTCCTGATGCTTTTACTCTCAGTATCTTAAATAGAACCAGACATCAAGATTTCGAGCAAGGAAAACCACTAATACAAAGGCCAGATTAAGTGAAACGACCTAAACACTGTACCAGAAGGCTAAATGGCAAGGGTTAATATCTAGGATAGCTGCAACATTACAGGTAATTTCAAAATAGCATTAGAAACATCTTGCACATTTTTGAACAGCATGAACAGATCAACACTGACACGTGAGTATGGAATCATGAAAACAGACTACATGCTTTTCAAATAAAAATGGTTTTGTTGCTACACTTGCAAATCTGATGAAGAAACAGGCAAGACTTTGATGCTACTACCCAACAGCTCTACAATGCAGCACTGATATGCAAATATTGCACAAGCCTTTGAAACAATAGTTATTTGCAATACAATCTTAAAAATAGAAAGTGAGCATTTTCTCATTTATGCAAAATCTCCTAATCAAGAAAAATCTAAACAACCCCAAACAACTGTGTACTTTGGGAACCAGTGACTCAGATAAGTTAATTTTATTTTTACCCAACAATTCATTAGGAAGGAGTATTAAAGACAGAGAACAGTAGAAGTTATTGCTCAACCCCAAAATGTGCAAATAGAATTTCAGAAAAAAATGCAACGGCAAATGTTTCAACCTACTGACATGTGGCGTATATTAGAGGATATATTAAATAATGTTCTTGGTAATACTGTCGAATTACTTTGCCTAGTTAAAGAATATTTTTTCAAACATTTAAAACATTGTTAACACTGAATTAAAAATCTACACTATGAAATAGTTTTATACAGTTTTTCAGTCCACATGAAACCCATCTTTTTAAAATAAATGCCTTTTTCTTTTGAGGTACACAGAACTGGTTGTAACCACTGATACATGGGTGTTCTTAACCAGACTTTTCATGGTTTATGCTAAAATGAATTAAAAATTGAGGTACAGTTACTTGAAGTGTTCCAAAATAACAGCACAATACCATAAGCATGTAAAATTAATGGCTGAAAAGGATCTGTTTTAATTCTATTAAGGCTAAAGTGATAATAATGCAGTTGAGCCTCTTTTGTCCTGGACTTGTTTGTTTTTTAAATAAACATAAGCAGGAAAATTTCATTCTGTCTTTTAAAGAAACCAGAGGTTTCCCCAGCCCTTTTAGGCCTTTACACTTTTATTTCCCTAGGATTTAACATCAAAATCCCGAGTGATCTTTACGGACATTTCATTTCCAGAAATACACTTTACACTGTGAAGATCTGAAACCTTAAGTCTGTATTTACAGCACTTCATGAAAACAGAGCATTATATTTGCTTCCCCTACAATGTGCCTTCCATGTGCTCTCACTCATCTGCAATGATCCACTTATTTGTAGCTCCTGTAAAAGCATTTCCATGTACTTCAGCATGGAGAAGCCCAGCTCGAGTTGTAACTGCTGCTCCCCAGGGCATAATCAAGGAGCAGTTCCGCTCAATCTGGCTTTACTACGTGCCTTTGGCTGGCCAAAGGACCAGGGATGGAGCTCCTGACAGCCAACACCCAGAGCACAGGGATGGCTGGATTTCAGTACCAAACTGTGCCTCTAATGTTGGTTTTATGCAGTCTACAAACAAAATATATTTCTACAACAGAAGTCATAAAAGCCTAAATGTAATTGGTATTTCAAAACAAAGCCATCTATCTGATGGATGCAAACTTTTTTCATTCTAAAATGGCTGGATAATTTTCATTCCAGCTAATTTTAACACTTTCAGAGTATCAAATTTTACATACGCAAATAGAGCTGACAGCTAAGAAAGCATTATCCAGTGTTTTAAAACAAAGCTCCAAGGTACTAAAACCAAAAAGTCATATGAATTGCTAGCAACACAGAACATCCTAAAGAAAAAACACAATAAATTAAAGACACTGAGCCTCAGTTAAATCTCACAACACTGTTCTTGTACTTGATAGGTACTATTTTGAACCACAGTGGATAAGGAGTTTTGGAGGTAAGCACACAATACAGAGAAGAGCCTGGAATCTAGTACTGCCCGAAGTGCCTGAAGAAACCTGACGAGCAACAAACGCTCTCAGCTCTGGTACAAGTTCTCTTCCAGATGAACAACTTCAAAGCAAGGCAAGAAAAAATTCAAGAAAAGGTTGTTTTTATCTTCAGAAAGCTAGGCACTCAAGATTCAACATGTGAGCACTAGAAGTTTTCTCTTCTAATGCAGGGCAGAGACCTGCACCATAGAGGATGTTCTGTAGGTACAATGCAGCAACTCAACTGCTATCAGTGAACTGCTGTGCATTTCTACAAAACATTTCAAGAGTTGCCTAAGAAATCGTTCCCGTAAAAGACCCTTCCAAACCAACCTGCAAGACACATCAGAACCCAAAGTCTACCACACTTTCAGAACTTATGATTTACCGAAGTTTTTTGAAGATTAAATCCAGGCAGACAGACCAAAACTTGAACTATCACAGAGGATTAAATACTAGAATTCTTAAGAAACAAACTATGCCATTTGAACTAAAAATAAACAAAATATATGTGCTATCTTCCTGCCTTGCAGCATTACTCTTGGGGGCCAGATCACAAATATGTAGTGTATGTTTTCTGAAGTATTCAGAGAGATCAAAGCATAAACACTTATAATGAAACTTGATATTCAAAGAACATTCTAGTACTCCCAGTATTTTAAACTTCAAAACAATCTGTTTACTGTGATTTGCCTATACAGCAGGAAAGGTAACTACAGATGTATCGAGTGACAAGGAGAATCTAGAGAGAAATCTAAAGCTTTTCATATCCAGAGAGAAAAAGTATTTTTTTTTTTCAAAGAAGATTAAATTAGAATACATTTATTGTTACTGCAACTCAAGCCTCTACCATAGCTGGTTTGAAGATACATATAACTGATGTGACATTCTGGTATCTAACATTTTGTAAGTCATAGTCAATAACAGAAAAATGAAACACAGTATCACCTACACAGCAGTGCAAGTACAAGATCTATATTCTACTTGTGCTGCTCAGCAGCAAGAAATCAGCAGCAAACTGACTTAAAGCAGATCCTCAAGTGACACCCTAAGGGTGAAAAAACTGCATCCCCTGCAGTAATACTTAACTAAAGCTGACAATAAAGTCAAATCTTGATACTGTTTTCAGTAGCAACATCTTATATGTCTAACACAACTAGGGTTATAAATACCAACTTGCAGTATTTTACTGTAGATTAACAATAGTCAAACCAGAAGACACAGCATATTTAGTATTTACATATTTAATGAAACTGCTTTTAAACTGACTTCTGTTCAAAATATTTGTATCCATTTTGCTTCAATAACTGATAATGATAAGCTTTGCTAACAAATGCTAAGTGTTTTTTAACTACTGTTAACACTTCCTCCTTCACACCACAAAATATTTATGGGGACGACTGCAAAATCCTGCCTAAGCAAAAAAAACCCCAAGTAGATGAACTCTTTGTTTTCCAAGTCACTACCCCATTCTGTGCCTACCAAGACACCGACTGCCAGTCTCCCTCCAGTGACTTACATAGACTGCATCAATTACTTGGAACATCTGGGATGGGATCATTACTTCAATTCCAGATGAACTGGTGCGCCTACAACAACTTCTGTCAAGCATGAAAATGAAGCCGCAAGCGCTACACATGCATCAAGTTAGTTGATCCTTCTAATCCATACTTCAAGCCAATGCCCCACATCATTTAGTGAGAACTTTATCCCTTACACATCAGGCATTCCATCCAGTCCAAATCTGTTTGTCCAGACACAAAGGACAGGATTCATTTGCCTAAGCACAGTCATCTAAAACCAGTTTAGACAGTCCTGGGCATCCTGTCTGGCGGCCAGCTGACATTCCAGAAGGTCACGGATCTCTTGTGGGTCTTGTGTCACGCCTGATCGCACCGCGTGGCTACTGTGGATACTGCAAGGCACCTCGAGTGGCACGAGACACCTATGGCTGGACAGATGAATCGCACCTAAGAAGCTTCAGATCTACCATAAAGGCATCATTCCTTGACATTCTCCCTGAGCTGCAGCAGGTCTCAGGATCCTAAACCATCAGGAGACAAATTCTCATTCCCAAACAAAAGCCTGCTTCACACGAAGATGGAGCATGGCTCTTCAAGATACAATAGTGGAGGCACAGAAGTAACATGAGGCCATTTGCTGATGGATTTAACTTCACTTCATGTTACCTCCTTTGCTCCTCTTTGCCTTCCTGAAGGAAGCAATTGTACCAATGACTCAGTGCTGGCAAATGGTTCTCTTCTGTGCAATACATATGCTGATGTTCATCAGCAAAATCTCAAGCTCCTACCAAAAGAGACTCCTTTTTCCATAGTAACCTTATAGGGTATGGATGAGATAAAAAAATGAGAACAGTGGTTAAAGTACAACAAAACTTGGATCAAAAAGCTCCCAGCGTTCTTAAGCCAAAGATATTCCTTCACATGCTATTTTTTCAGGCAGTTTCAGGGAACTAGTGTCTTCAAAAAAAAAAGAATCAAAAAGGCAGCAACTAAGAGGAACAAGAGTCAGTAACAGGGAGGAGGCAAATATTTATCAGTTAAATTTTCCTGTTGATCTGATCTCAAATTTTAATAAAGTTACCCTAACTTTTCAACAAGCAAAGCAGAATACAGCTCTCCTACATTCCATCAACCACCTACAGCACTGAAAGAGGCTCACACCTGCTTTTGGGGATTTTTTTTTGTTCTGGTGTATGTGTTTGGTCTTTTTTAAAACATGACTATCAATGAACAGGACAAAAGAAAAGAAGGAAAATGAGAAAGAAGACACTAGACCTGACAGACTTTCAAAAAATAAATATTTAGGAGTGGCAGTGGCACATGCCACAATAATTATCCACATTTAATACAGGCCTATTCTAATGACATTAGTAGTTTATCCATTTTGCTCCATAGTTTCATGAAGGACTGTGTTCAAAAAAGATTAATTCAGAAAAAATGTAACATATGCCCAGTACTATTTTCCTAACCTCAAAGAAAAGCTAGTCTTACAGTTTATCTGTCTGGCTGAAAGACAAGATTTAACTACAGGTTTCAAATAAAGCTGCGGTAAGCTCAAATAAGCAACTGAGTTAATTTTGCTCCCGAGTAAAGCTTCGTTCCCATTTCTAGTTCTAGAATATCTCCTGTAAACCTATGTAATTTTCTAATTTTTACCTATTAAAGTTTAAGAGAGTTTCTGCAAATCTTGCGATATTTTATATTTTTACAGCACCTGTAAAATTATTTCCATAGTCCACATGTTTGAATTAATTAATAAATCGTTTAGTCCTTTCTAAATTCTTGCAATTGGACTTTCCTTTGTTATACATGTGTAACATTTCCCAAATGTTACTCCCAGCAAACTTACTGAAAACTGAAGATGCAGTCAATATCACTGTACTTTAAAAATTATCCATTTCACTTTATTTACATCTTTCCTGAGGCATGTTCAACAGCCTTCTGAATCAACACCTAATAGTCTATAACCTATTAGTAAACGAAGCACCATTTTCTCAGTAAAAGGGGAAGAGAAAGATAATGAGGTTCTCCAGAATTCATGACAAGGCAACACCTAAAACAGGATTCAAGACTAAACAGCAAGGCTTAAAATAAAACTACGTAATGGTATTTTCTTCAACATCTGTGCTATGTTATTGCTCTAGGCCATGCTATTTGGACCACACTGCACTATGTCCAGTGCTGAAATGTTAACAAGTACCTTTTGGGCAGGGGGAAGGAAAAAAAGGTGTAGAAAGGACACAGGCTTGCCTTGCATAGGAAATCAAAGACTGAAAGTTTTTGACATTCTAAACACACAAGTTGACTCACTAGCTGTAACACAAAAACTGATGGGATACTCCTCTATTTTAGCACAAAGTAAAACATGCCTACCACAGAGCAAATGTTTTGGTCTCTTATGAAATATTAGAATTAAAGCTGAGAAAGGCAGTAACTTCTGAAGCAGTCAAGATTTCTGCTAAATGAGTGAGTACTCCCTCTGAGAGTTTCCCCTTCCAGACACTGATTAAAATGAAAGCAGGTAATTCACTCAAAACAGCGATAAAAAAAGAAAGAAAAAGCACTACGAGAATTTTTACTCCATGCCTGGTTAATTTTTGTGAGCCACTTCACACATAAAGGACTCATAATTTCTATCAAAAGTGATGGTTTATTTAACTGTTGTAGCCTGTCTGAATTCAGACCCCATTTGTGGCCAAACCCTTAACTCTGTTGCTTCAGCTGCCCTGTGAAAAAGCTGCCACTTCAAGTACCTCCTTTAAGTATAAACTCCACTATCTGCATTTAAAATATTCTGTAATCGAACAGCCAGTCTTTGCTCAGTAGGCCTGGTTTAATTACTGTCTTCATTATCTCCACTCCAGAAGCAATTTTATTTCTTTCTTCACAAATTCCTTTTGCTTATACATCAAGTATCTAACTCTCAATAGCACCAGCATTTTCTTCAGTGAATCTCATAACCTACTTTAAAATCCACATATATATCACAAACCCACATTTTATCTAGAAACCACTATCCATAAACTGCAATAATATGACTAGCATTATTGATGTATTTAAGTTCAGAAAAGTAGAAAAAAGGACCATCATATTTATCTATCTGCAGCTAAGTCAAACAACCTCAATTCCCATTGAGGAATGGCTTCATTCGTGACATTTCCGGTACTTAATTCAGTCACACAGAAGCACCTGGGCTTAATGATTTGAATTTTCAAACTATCAATTACAACACAGCAAGGGTAAGAGAGGCACTCAGAAGTACCATGTTCATTCACCTTTAACATATAGCACAAGCATATGTGACAGTGAAGGGGCATTGGAGATATATAATATCAATGAGAAGGTTTACAAACAGGGAGTTTAAATTCTTGCTCCTAGTGATTTCCTGTTAGAGGGTGACAGTGACAAATATAATTCTACCACCAGAGAGACCATGACAGTAGCTAACATTTGCATTAGTTTTTAGTGTGGCCAATTTCTGCATGTTCAACTCTATTTGCCCGTTGAAAATGTACAATGGCAAGGCAGATTGACAAATAAAACATAGATCCTAGAAGCAGAAAGTGCAATATGAGCACACAGCAGATGAAATGTTGAGAGATTTATTTTTCTGAATTTCAGATCCATGTAGTTTAGGAATTAGAAGTTAATACCTGCACATGAAAACACACACACCACAGCACAGAATGAAAGGGGTTGTTAATGGCCTTTCAGCTCACTGACCCACCTGATCTCTGCCTCACATACTCAGAAGTGGAGATTAAGAAAATAAGGCAAATTATCTTTATTTTACTCTCAATGCTGCAACTTCACTTGTGGGTTATAAAACTGGTGGTTTTAAGAGGCCCAACTCTCCTCAAAACAGACTTACCATAGAATCATAGAACAGTTTGAGTTTTAAGCGACCTAAGAGATTGTCTAGTTCCAACCCTCCTGCCATGGGCAGGGACACCTTTCCCTAGACCAGATTGCTCAGAGCTCCAACCTGACAGTGAACTCCTCTAGGGATGGGGCAGTCACAACTTCTCTGGGCAGCCTGCTCTAGTGCCTCACCCCATCAAGTGAAAAATTTCTAGTCTAAAAATACCCTTTTTCAGCTTAAAGCCATTCTGTCTTGTCCCATCACTCCATGGCCTTGTAAAAAGTCCCTCTCTAGTTTTCTTGTAGGCCCCCTTTAGGTACAGGAAAGTGCTGTATGGTCTCCCCGGAGCCTCCTCTGCTTAGGGCTGAACAATCCCAATTCTCTCAACCTGTCTTCACAGGAGAGGTGCCCCAGCCCTCTGATCATCTTTGTGGCCTCCTGTGGATTCACTCAACAGGTCATCTCCCTTGCCCTGCTGGCCACACTGCTTTAGATGCAGCCCAGGACAGAACTGGGTTTTTGGGCTGCAAGCCCACACTGCCGAGTCATGTCCAGCCTTGCATCCACCAGCAACTCAGAAGCTAAAAAACTCACACCAGATCTGGAAAATCTGAAGTGATTGGTATATGGCTAAGCAGCTTTAGTAGCTGCCATTTCTCTGATTTTGTGGGAACATGATCCAACCCTAAAATAATACACAGAGACTGCTCCTCGCAGTGTTTCTAATGAGTTTGTAAAAATCGATTCAACAATATAAAGAAATTTTAAACAAAAACAATCTAACCAGAAATACTTTTGACCTTGAAGTTCAACAGCAAACTTCACACAGTGTAAGTTGATTGATAAAAGGACTTTTATCAGGCCAACAAACAAAACAATCCATAATGATAAAAAGATCTTTTGTCAAATAGAAATCTACTCATGTTCATTGCTTAGGCCATCACAGAACACCATGGAGCTCTTGAGATCTATGAAAGCAAAAATATCTAATGTGAAGAAAGTACCTTTCTTCTGCAGGCTGTTAAGAGCTTTGTTCTACATCTTCAGCCCTTCTCCTCACCTTTCCTCAGGCTCCAACTATCCACCTTTGATGGCTTTTAAGTGTTTCTCAGTTGAACAGAAAAGTTTTCACATCAATTAAATATACATGAAGCAGTACCAGATAAATTCTGGTACCATGACAATCTTGTTGCCTACACTCCATATAGCTGGGAAACTCCTGTGAGTTTTAAATTGTAGTTACTTCTTGTAAGAGTCTATATACACAGCTGGTTTTCAAAAGGCTCTTTCAAGTTATTGACTGCTCTTTACAGCTGTTGCTATGAAAGTGTATTTTGATGAAGGAGCTTGGCAAAGAAAGCAGACACAAAATCCGAAACACAAGTCTTTAAAACTAAGATGCTTTTATAAATACAATATAGAGAATGGAATTTCTGATTCAGGTCAGTACTACAGGAGACCCTTCACCTCTGAAGGCGTTTCAGACACTGAAATGATCCAAATGTAGCTTACTTGCTCATCAGTATTTACTACAGGAAGACTTTATTAAAAATAACATGTAACAGTAAGGAAATATTCCTCATATTTCATAGATAACAAAGATGAAAATAAACCCTGCAAGGCAAATATCCAATCAGTCAAGTGGAAGATTCTTGCAACATCTATCAAAGGAAACCCTTAGTAGGCTTTAAATTTCTCTTGTTGCTGTTCACAATGCTAATGTGTCCTTTTTTTTTTCCCCAAAACGTACCTTTAAAAAATAATAACAACTACTCCCCCCCAAAACAAATAAAAAAATATGCAATACTACCAATAGTCTGGAATAATCAAAAACATGCAGGTAGAATAGAAAACACCAAAGTAATTTTTTTTATTTTGTAGCTTGTTCTTAAAAACTAATAAAAACTGACTCCCGCACTCCAGACAATCACCACTTTCGGATGATAGATTAAACATATCTAGAAATCTTTTTAGTGAACTCATGTTTCATGTTTAATGAAAACAACAACCACCACCACCCACAAAATTCCTTGACACTTTGTAAAAGTCATTTAGAAACAGAAGACAAAAACTTACTTGTAGTTATTACCCTAGAATATATTAAAAAATCAGGTGCATGTATCACTCCAGAAGCTATGCTGGTTTTGAGAAAACAACTGTTTTATGTCATGTGTTTGCAGCTTTGTTTTTTAAATAAAAAATGCTCTGAGTTGCACAGTTCTTCCTTGAATTATTTCTTCTATTCACATCAGTCTTGAACCTTGCTGTATTCATCCGTTCTCTTAGTAGAAACTGTGTCTTTTCATATAGCCCCTGGCATGTTTACACATTCCCTCCCTCTCCCACTCAGCTGCTTCACTGTCCCACTGTTCTTTTACTGCTATTAGCAACAGTACTTGCACTTTATAGACAAAACACAACCCAGAATCTATGTTAATCACTGGGAGTAACATATGACCTTACTGTGAAAAGAAGCTTTGCACTGGTTTGGTTCCGAGCAGCAATCAAATTCCAGCTCATGGTATCTGTCCTCCCTCTCTCAGGCACAGCAAACAAAGCCATTTCCCAAACTAACGTGCCCACCAACTGCTAATAACGGAAGGGGAGTGGTGGGGAGCGATCACAGGAAAAGGAGCCAGTGCAGGTGCAGTCAGAATGTTCAAAAAAACCACAGGCCCAAACAAGAACAGAAACGGGAACAAGTGATACGCTTCTATCCTGCACAAAAACTTCTGCTACTATTTATATTCCCACACCCAGGAGACAGCTCTGAATGGTACAAAGCACCACAGTTACAGCCTGACCAATTTCTAGGCCAGTGTAGCAATGGCTTTATTATCATTACTTACAGGACTCGGTTGGTTTAAAAAGTCTCCTACCAGAGGATAACAAAAATCAGAAATAGATGTCAGAAATCCACATGCACTAAAATAACATATATATTTTAAATCAAGCTAATGTCTCAAACATCACTGTAGCTTCTGTACCTTTAATATGTCCAATACCTTTCCCAGTCAAAAGTAAAATATTAAAGCTGTACAGCACCCACACTTCACAGAAACTACTTAATCAGATTAAAGACTTAGGAAGACAGCCTTCCCTCAGAAGAACATCAGGGAATGGAAGATAATTGTTCTCATGCTTTAGGACCATGCATATATTAATCAAGTATTTTGAAAGAAGACAAAACACAAAATTTGATATGCATATGCAGTAAGATGGAAGGATAATTTCTATTCATAAAACAGTCACATATGCTTTATCATCTAAAATCTGACAAGTGCTGAAAGTCATGAAACACTGTATGCCATTTACATAAAAATACGCTAATAAATAAAGAAGTGCTTATTCATTATATGATACAAAACAGTATACTTAGTACACACTAGTGCAACAAATGTGTGCACCAAATATGTCCTCTTACAAAGTTGATTATATGCTTTTAGATAGCCCTCAAGTACCTTATATCTGGTACTGCAATATGTTTAGTACATCTTAAGAAAACCTATGTCTGATCTTCCCTTTAAGGCCGTTCGTTGTTTTAGGCAGATAATTTTGTCCTTATCCTAACTACTTTGTTCAACTGGGATCAAGGCAGTCCCTTACCTACAAAACAACAAGGTAACATAGCACAGACTGACAACAAGGTGAGGAAACACCAGTGGAAGCTGCTGAATTACAAGGTGCTGCTGGAGAGAACGTGATGTGCGCACCACGATTCTGCTCGCCACGTCCTCAGCAGCCTAATCTGGTTACCAACGGATAATGGCAGAAATGCATTATCCTCTCCAAGGAACGAGGAGACCAGAGCGAGGAACGGCTCCCGGCTGGTTTTCCTCAGCAGCCTCTGAACACGACTCGCAGGGCAAACACAGACCTCCAGTCACACAAGTACGTGAAATGCCTTTGAGACCGAGGCAGCGCATGCTTTCCCACTGGCACGCTTTCAGTACAGTAGAAGTTACGGTCCATTTGTTTGCTGGGCCGCAAGCACAGGATTATTTTTTTTTCCCCTCTATATTCTTCCAACAATAGCTTGGAGAGCTTGAGACAGTCAACATGGGGGCAAACAGAAAATCTGGTTCTTCCCGTTAATCTTCACTTGAGAAATCAGATTAAGATTCAACTGTTAAGCACCACGTTTTATTTACATTTCTGCTTGTGCTCAAGAAAAAAAAAAAAAACAGAAGGTTCCAATAAGCCAATGTCTTGCATTCAAGGTAAAATTGACATTATCACTTCTAGATAGCATTTCCAAACATACTCTGCAATTGTGTAACACATCTAGGCTGATTAAGTGAGCAAACCAAACAAGACAAGTAAAAAAAAAAATCTATTCTCTGGAGTATCTGCACAATGCCTTCAGCCTAGTCTCACAAATACTAAGTTAAACATACATACTGGCCACAACAAAATGACATTTTGCCAAGAAAAGATTTCTCAAAGACTGCAGAATCACTAACCTTAAAACATTTCTTCTATGTTGCATATATTAGGAGGATATACAGAATATTTGCAAAACAAAAGACCGCAGCAAAACCATCACTAAATTTAGAAAAAAAGATCAAGAAGTTTTCTTAACAGTAGCTACAGTTTTGTTTTCCCTCGCAGTTTCATAACACAACATCAGAAGACTGAATTCCTTGTAAATGTGGTAAGCAGTAGTTTTAAGAGACCAACAGCTATATAATCATCCTACACACTGTTAATTGTATCTGGCATTACTGCTCAAAGCTCCTACACAGAATGTCAGCTGACTGCCTGAACAGTACTTTGTTCTTAGTGCCTTTGTTAATGACGAATTAAATTATACAGAAGAGAGCTCCACAACCACCCTCACTTTATAAACCTCGACCATTACAGAACGACAAAAATCCTACAGCTTTGCCTAGAGAATGCAGTTATTTCTTAACATGCTGCAACTTGCATTCTTAATCTGCAAGTAGCCACAATTCATGTTTACACCATGGAGAACTGTGTTGCTTCACAGGAAGGAAACAAAGATGAAGAAAAACATTTCCAAAAAAAAAAACCAATCTCAGCAAGAGTGAGCTTGGTACATATTCAGTTCTACAAAGACCATGATTTCCCTTGCACCTTGCAAATGACAAACATACAAACATCAGAGAACCGCCCAAATTTTTTTAGATTGTGCAGTCCAGACATAATTTCACTGCTCTAGTCACACTAATTATCTCTTTCAGTCTCTAACGTATGAAAGAACTAAGTGAAAAACACACATTTCAGGTTGCCTCAAGAAAGGGTCTCTCTCAGGACTCCTTACAACTACTGTTTTAGCAAATTCAGATAAAAGATTTAATCTGATCTTGATAAAACCATCTTCTTTATGAGAGTCTGCATATATAGTCACTTGTAAAAGCACAGCCATCCTACCTCATCCCTAAACTTGCTGCAAGTCCAATGAATGCATCTCAAGTCTCTCTAAAAATAATAACGCATATATAGAAAGTCATCACGGTATTAAGCTCAGAGAACCTGGCTGACACGCAAACCCAAGAGGTATGATAAAGATAAAACATATGTCTAGTTTTTAACGAAAACACAACCATATAGTCTGTATTGCTTTACTGACCTACTTTCCATTGGTTTGTGTAACAATACACTGTGCTGTGAGGGAAACGTAGTAACATCCCATGTCTTTATTAAATATACATCCCCAGCTCTAGCAGCAAGGCTCTTCTTTTATGGCTATGCTGAATGAGTATGAATTTCTCCACAAAACACGGCAGGTTAACATCTGCTTGTTTACAAAGCAGTATAGTAAATTCTGCCTTATCTTGCAGAGGTGGCCAACACAAGTAACACCGAGCCGAGAGGGGTAAACACAACGCCAACATAAAAACGCACAGCGGAATCTGCCAGAGTAGTAAATAATTGAGACCACGGCCCATCCCAGAAACCCAGGCACGGTTAAAATTCCAAGAAGGGCTGGAGTTGCCACGCTCGGTGCCCCGGTACCCTCCGGCTGCTGCGCGCAGCATCCATCGCCCAGCGTCCGGCTCCGGCGGAAGCCAAGCCCGTCAGCCCAAGATGCCAACCTGCCATACCAACCTCCCCGGCCCCCGCGGGCTGCAGAGAGGCCCCCGCAGCCCCTCACAGCCCCCAAGGGCACGGCGGTCCCCACTCACCGTCCCCCACAGCCATCATGCCCGGCGGTGCCGCGGGAGGGCGGGCGCGGCGGGTCCCGGCCGGATCCTCTCCGGATTCCTGCCGGCTCCCTGCCGCTACAGCCGCCGCCTCGCTTCAAAATNCCGCCGTCATGGGCCCGGCGGGGCCCCCCGGCGCCCGGCAGCGCCCGCGGAGCGCCGGCATCCCACAGCCCCGGGGGAAGCTTCGCCCCCCACCACCACGGAAAATGAAGCGAGAGGAGAAGCAGCAGGCCTGGTTAAGGAAGAGCACTCCACAGAACAGAGATCAACCAAAACGCAACACAAAATAAAACAGTAAAGCCACAGGAAGTAGGAAGGGGCTTCGTTGAAGAGAGGTGCTGCCTCTTTTTGTGAGTTTTCGGAAGACTTGTTTGGAACCCTCGCAACTTTAAAGAGAAACTGCTTCCAAAGCATGCGTGTACATGCTGGAGAGCAGGAATGACAGCCTACCCAGAGCCTGAGCTGCTGATCAGAGATTGTGCCCGAATGTACTTTTTAGGTGACACGCTGAGGCTAGAAAGTGCAATCCAACAGTGATCAAAAAAAAAGAGTAGCAAGTAAGTAGTACCAATTTACTTACTAGTGCCAATGGAAAAGTTTAAAGCTCAGGCAGACTGTAGCATATGCTGTTGCACAGTGCATGAGAACCACGCATTTGCAAGCAGCCAGACATAGTTCCCTGTAGTAATAATCCAAAAACTCATGCAAATTCCTTAAAAACCTGTCAAAGCATCAGCCTGCTGAGGCCCTTTTCTTCCAAATGGGCTTGAACTGACCAGTACACTTCATCCGTCAGTAAATTTTCCTATTTAAAATGATAAACCATCAGGAAGAGCAGCTGAAATTGAAAATTATGTGGCTGCATTTTGACCACTTGCATCAAGTAAGCAAAAAAAATAATGCAGCTCAAAACCTCTATAAAATAATCATAGCAGCTATCAGCAGTATTCCCAAACGATATATATTCATGTTGTGCCGCACTGGTGAGCTCTATTAGAGTATGTCGTCACTGTCTCCATAGTAACTATATTTCCAAATAGAAAACAGCAAAGGGAAATAAAAAACAATAGCGTAATGTGGAAAAACAGATACACACTTGTGCTATGGATTTTTATTTGCCCCCTTTTTTTTTTCCCCAGGAGAACATGTATTTCAGCTGCATCTTTATCATCCATAACACAGCTCCCCTGCATCACGATACTAACATCACATATCCTACCTGTCACATTTTGTGTTTGTAAAGCCAGTCCTTTGAGCCATTAAATATTAAAATGGAAAAACTGCACAGGTTGAACAGAGATGTAAGATTTATCTTCAGCTCATTCTGCTCAGTGCAGCAGAGAGCTCGGTATTAATCGTTTCCCTACTTTTGTTTTAATTCCCTGTCTCAATAATGACACTTCTATCCGATACAGAAGTCTGCTTGAATTCTCTTAGAGAAAACAGTATTTACAAATCTCAGGCAGCAGAAACAAGTGCTTTTGTAGTGCTGAGATTGGCTGCCAGTTCTGTTTCCATAGAAATGAACATTCACTTGCTGAATAATGGGGGGGTGCTTTAAAGAATCTTCTCCAGTTTGGAAGGCTACATACAGTTCTGGTGGAGTGAAAGGGTAAAACTAGCAGCACACATAAAATATTGCTTCACAGGCAAACATCCTGATCTGATTCTTTTAATATGCATCATTATGAATGTAAACAAATCCCAAGGTTTGCATAGCAGCTCATTCATTCACATAATTCACATGAAAGAAATTATCTCTGATTTTACTATCAACATCTGAGAGTAAAGGCAGATGGCGGAAAATAATTATTTAAAAAAAAAAATCAAAGGTCAGCTAGAAAGGCAAGCTAGCAGTGGGATATTATTTAAGGCTGTAAGCCTCTCTCATCAAGCAAAAGCACTAAGATGCCTGCCCAGTTCCCTTGTTAGACATGGTCCCTCCTCACGTGTTGGCTTTTGAAATTCCTTGTTACATCCTACCCGAATTACTCCATCCATAAGTGTTTGAATGTGCTTTCCACCTCGTCTACCCTCCAAGAGGATCTGTCAGTCTCTAATGGTAACTTGTTCTTCTCCTCCTCTTTACCATTCCATCACAGATCAGATTCAATAAAGGAAAGAAGTAACACAAGACTAAAGGGACTGTTCTCGCTAGATCCCCTCTAGCACACTAAAAGGATAAGATATTAAATCCACCAGTGTGCTAAGACTGCAGGAAGGAGACCTCTTCCTGTCCTACCTGTATTTCTCCCACATACCTAAGCATACCAATACAATGTTTTTTAAAACTCTCAAGTGTTAAATCATGTTAGTACAAATATATTTTTTAAATATGTATTTGTTTTGATTATCAATATACTATGGAAAACATTTTTGTGTTCAGGTTGTTTAAAGCTGCAAGCTTTGACTCTTTATTCTTTCTTTTCTTCCTAAGTACATGCTGGATAAAAAGACTGAACAACTGACGTTAGTATTGTTTGATGAGAGAATCCTAAGTCACATCTCTGGATTCTCAGAAACTAGGTCAACACACCAAATATTCACTACCACAGCAGTGTCACTCAGGACTATGAAGAAGACGACATCTTCCAAGGTTGTATTAGCAAGCTCTTCCCTATCCATCACAAACCGAACAGGACCCCCACCAGTAGAGTCAACCTACTTGGGACAGTACCTCCATCTGGCAAAAAGCCATTCCTTTTGCTGTTAGGAAGGCCCACTATGGAGTTTAATTACATTAAAGCCGGTTGAAGAGTTTTTGCCCTTTGCACCCCCCCTCTACCTCCTCCCACTTTGGAAAGATAACCCTACTCCCCCACTACCTTCCCAAACCCTACTACAAAATACCCAAAGCACAAAAAAAAAAATCTTCAACACTGTAACAGATGTATTTAGCCGCTAAAATTTGGCCTGTATCCAGAGATGTTTGATAAAGCTCCTGAAGGAAAAGTTGGAAACAAAGCTACAGGAATTCAAGAGTAACTTTAAATCTACACGTGCAAGCCGTAAATACAAATTGTCCTTCAGAGAATAATGAAGCACAAAGCCAAGATAAAGCACTAACAATGGAAGAATACCTTTTCAATAACATTGAAAAACTGCCTAGATGGAAGCAACAGATGAACTAGGTTCAAGCAAAAATACTGAAACCAACGTATTAAGAGGGATTCTGTCATTTACAGTAACAAAACAGAATCATAGTAACTTCTGCATAGAAATTGCCACCTACAAGACTAAATACATGGTTTATGCTGTCATAGATCAGCACTAATATCTGTGTTTTGCACATGAGATAAAAATGGTTTCAAAACAAACTTTGTTAACTCTTTCAAACAGAGACAAAAAAGGACAGAAGTGCTATCTTAACTAGTCAAGCAAGGTGGTATATAGATTTTCATATATTTAAATTATTTCCATGCCTATATTCCCCTGTGACTTTCTCCGTTCTCCTGATAACTACCAACAGAAAAAATACACATGTAAAGTGCATCTCTGAATCTCTCAAACCAATGAAACCAACACAGCTGTATTAACTTTAAATGCAAAAGATAATGGTTTACCCTTTCATAATGAGTAAATTTACAAACGAACAGAACATAAAACATTTTACGTAAAACACTTTTCCCCAAATTAGAATGCTTTGGGTTTTTTTTAAAAATATAAATTTTTACAGATCAATTTTTAAGTGTTCAAGAATAGCAATGTTTTATTTCAAAGCAAAATGTAGCATAGAAACTCTTATTACCTCAAAGATTAGGTTATAAAAACACTTTCCTTTGAACCTACAGTCACTTCTCTTTTCCCACTAACAACAAAAGGGTGAGAAAATTAAAAACTAAAAATATGTATTTGAGTACATTGAGGAATTACATGCATTCCTCAAAATATTTCTACTCTTGAATAGTTACACTTTTTAGATACAGCAGACCATAATCAACACAGCCACTTTGAAAGACAAATTAACATGGGGAAACTCTTCCCGATAAAACAAGATCCACTGATTCCTTGCAGAATACAATGAAGCTTCCAAAACCAACTGTGTTAAAGCCACTGCCACAGCACCTCCTTTGTTTTGCTGTTACATAACATTTCTTTCATAATTTACAGTTTTAAATTAAATTTTCATACTAAAAATACTGTAGCAAAAAAGCAGTAGGAAGCAACAGGGATTCTCTGTAAAACAGGTTCTCTTTTCTTGAAATACACCAAAAATAAGGAGCTCAAGCTCAATGAAGTCGTAATGTCAACATTTAAGTGTCTTTGAATCCTGCAGTCTCCTTTTTCTATAATTTAAAACTCAATGTGTTATAATCATGATGCATCTCTTAACAGAGAAGATATCAAACACACCCATCACTAAAGCACATTTTTCTCTTAGTAACAAACTAAGATAGGATAAAGGTTAATTTCATCTTTTTTCCCATGCATCAACACTTTGCAGCATTGTTCTATCCTATACTGAACACATCTGTAACTCATTAAATAGTCACTGCTTGTTCCCATGCAGTTTCAACACCTTTTCCAACTGTATTCTGACCACAGTCCAGCAAATACTTCCAGTAAAGAGTACAAGCTTGCTTCACCAAGTGTTTCATTTTCTTAGCATTTACATGTTTCTATTCATCCATCTCACATTGATAATGCTAGTATTTAAGTATTTATTTTGTATTAATCTAAAGCAGATTATAAATATATGATCTTTCATACTCACCACTGATGCTACTTAAAATCATATTGTCAGAGTTTCTTATTTCATCAAATTTTGCAAAGATTGTTTGCAACCTATAAAGAACAAAAACAACAAAGTATTTTTACATCTCTGAAATCCCACCAGCTACTGGTAAAAACAGAAATCAGTTTATTAGCATATATGAAGCTGCAATGCAGAATATACAAGGGATTAAGAGTACGAAGAAACAATTCCTAAAGGATTCCTCTTTAGCTGAGCATCTTCACAGAAATGCATAGAAAACTAAACTTGTTATTAGCATGATTAAAAATAATATTCTAAAGTTCAGGTTCAGTAATAGCATATATTGGGCATATATAATATATACATATTTGTTCATATTTACTCAACAACAAAAGGTTACAATTTGAACTATGGAATGTTCATTTAGAAGAAAAAAAAGGATTGCTATTTAATTTGTTCTGAGACAATTATTAATTTTCCTCAAAGTTTTTGTTCCACAAAATTTCCTCAGTTTGGTTATGAAAAGAGCTTTGTGGTAGTTAGCACTTCCACAGGAAAAAAACCCCAAACAACAAAACTTTCTTCTAAACTTAAGATACACTAAACACTTAAACGTGTCCAACCCACACACTGATTTTAACTGTCACAATAGAGAATACACTGTGAATGCTTTGCTACATTTAAACAGCAAACAGACAAACAAAACTCCATATAAACCAAACCAAAAAATTCCACAACTCTAGCTTTGCAATCTAGTCCCACAAGGCAAAAAATGGTATTCAAGCAATAAAGCTAGCAAAACACTTCAACAGCCCTTTCTCATCACTTCTGCAGAAAATTCAATAAAAGCAGTAGAAGTGTCTCCCATGTAACCCATGCATTAGCAATGGAGTTGTACTGACATAATACATTGTTCAGCTGAAAACAATTGAGAACATTTTCTTGTATTTCTCCAAAGACTTCTCTGCTTTTTAGACTACTTGGAATATGGTAATATATAACATGCACATGGGATTTTTAGCTCCAGGACTATCAGGACTGAATACTGATTTTAAATGAACAAAGTTATGAACTACAAATCACATGACAGTCTGCAGGTCTCTGAACAGGTACAGCTCAGCTACATCAGAAGAACTAGGGATTATACTACCCAATTCAAAATTTGCGAAAAATTTGCACTGAAAGGCTGTCTTTACAACTCACAATCCAAACTACTTTATGACAAACCAAGAAAAATGGGTAAGAACTAAGCCTGGGTATGAAAATTCTCACAAGGAGAAGTCAAGGACACACAAAGATTTCCCTTCAACATTTCACTATGCACACATCACTTTTACTCAATGATCCGTGTAGAGAGGCTGTGCACTTTCACTGCATAGTCTACATTCTCTGAGACTGCATGTCCCTTTCACTCACTGGGACCTCATTTATCTAATAATCAAGAATGTGATAAAATAATGAAACACAGACAGACAACAGTATAGAAACTTTGAGCCTTCCCCCCACTCCCATTCCAACAATTTAGGACTCTCACTATGCATTACTTTTACTTTCCAAACACTTCAAAGCAATCTGCTACTGAGCAAATTTGTCCTGGATTTAGCCAGCCCACAACAAGAACTATATGGATCTCCATAAAAAGGCCTACTCTACTGCAAGCATCTAAAAAACCACAACCAACCAAAAACCCCCCTTGATCATTTAAGTCAATAATCCATAACACAAACCAGCAGTTATTCCATCATCTCAACTTATCTCAAAACTATATGTAGCTCAGTAGTAGTTTCCTTAATCTTTCCCTGGCATACTTGCCAGCTTGTCTCTGGAACCTTTTATCCTCTCTCTTTTGCACCATCATTGCATTTACAACCACTGCTGCCACAGCAAAATGTCTGAAATGGCAGCAATTCACATATGTTACTGCTTTACTATTAAACCTCAAGTCTTTTAATGAAAAGATCAATTTGCAAACCAAAGGCAGTACCCACCAAAATGGGTCTTTCTGCACTTAGACTTGAAAAAGTAAAACTTTTGAAATGAAATGCTTTTTGGGGTACTAGAATTTATTAATGACACATGAAATCCCATTAACGTGCTGTGTGCTTTCAACCGTACAGAGCGAGAAGTTTACATGAGAATCAATACATATAATAACGCATTAGGCCATCTTGCTTTCATAACAATATGTTAATGTGTTTGCCTCATATGTTTGTGTTTACCAGGGATTGTGAGTTCCCCTCAGCAGTGCTGGATTCCACAGCAAACACTGCATTAACAGTTCACCTAGTTAATGAGGAAGATTTAACACTACATCTGAAAGGCCGACTCTGTCATCCCGAGAGAAACTGAAAATGACTAGAGATTAACAGATTTGCTTTAAAATTTCACTTTAATTTTTATATCCTTTAAAGCTGATGTTATCCACTTGGCACAAAAATTTTAGAGAATGCAAAAGAAAAAAAAATATTTCCTGCTCTTTTGAACTTTCTTTTCAAAAATGCTTTCCTGAGTGTTTTAAACAGAAGCTAAAACCAAAATGCTTCCTCATAAACACGTTATAATAATATACATGTTGCCTCTCATTCTGGACAAAATACTTGATAAAGTTTATTAACTATGTATTAACTATGCATTAACATAGTATGAACTATGAACAATCAAAAAATGTGTTTGTCAGCATTGGACGCTATGCTGGTCAGTGGTGCAGGTTGGAGAACAACACACAGTACTGCCACTCCTCAAACTTTCAAAGCACGTCTTTATGACCAGAGGCACACTCTACAGTATTACTCATAATTGCAACAACAGAGGAGTCCATTATAACACAGCTGTCAACGTGGTAAAGCACCACTGTAGAACCAACCCTCTCTTTAGAACAGCTTACAGCATCTGTAACTACTACTTTGCAAAGTCTCTCACAACAAGTTTCTCCCTCCCTCTCCTCCCACCCTGCTCTTCTTGCTACCTTCTTCTCTTCTCTTCTCATATTTCTTCACACAGTCACAGGCAGCAAGGCAGCATAGGCTGGAGTCTCTAAAATTATTGCAACCACAGTCAATTTAAGAATGTTTACAGGAGGTTCAGCTCCTGGCAAAAGAGAGCCTGCCAAGAGGAATCCAAGAAACTCTACAGGGCTGGACCAAGATCAGTTTTACTGGCAAAGAGGAATGTTCTTTGGGAAGAGAAGCACTATTACTCCTTCATCTCAGATCTGCAAGCCCAGCTCTGGATGTGGCAACCATAATCAATCATTGAAGTCACCACATGTCACTAGTGGACAGACATACTATCTTCTTTTCCCACGAAGGCATAGACAGGTCTTCCGCAACTTCTCATATAGACAGAAGAATCCCCATTGACAAAAACCACATTTGGGACAGCAGGTACTTCTGGAGGGGCTGTCAGTGAATGAATGAATAAATGCATGAAGTTGTAGCACTTTAAATGGGGGCTCCTGGCAACCTGTCAAACCCCCTCCTCCAGCAGGCAACAGGTCTCTATCAAAGTATGAACATACTGTGGTGAGGATGGTCAATAAGAGGAATATGTACCCTTCTGGGACACAGCTTGAGCTGACATGCACACATATGGAAACATGGATGTTTCCATAGAATGTGCACAACACTTTAGACAAAAGCCATGCTTGATGGAGTTCAACTGCTTGTATGACAGGCAGAGGGGGATACCTAAAAGTGTGGTCCCTGTGATGAAGAGGCAAAAGAGCACCGCTCCCCTATCAACAGCAGAAAGATAAAGAAGAATAGTGGTAACTAGTCTGTTGTTTATGTCCAAACTGAGTCGAAAGCAGGAAATGGCCCATATGAAATCCTGCAGTTGTTTCTCCATATTTTCCCCTTCCAAGAAAAAAAAAAAAAAAAAAGATCTTGAAGACATGTGTCCACATCTGGACACACAGATGGACCTCATCTACAGCTTGAACTAGACACATAAGTAGAATGCGCATACCACATAAAATGTGGTATTTAGAAATGCATACTGCAATATGTTTCAACATTTTAGGATATGAAGTTGAGGCCCTAGACATAAGAACTAAACAAATGACTGGTTTTATACATTTCTGTTTCTCAAGCAACAGTGAGGAAGTTTGTCAGATGAATTCCTCAAAGATAAAAGCTTTTAACACTCAGACTAAGTAACTGACATCCAGAGCCACGTACACTATTTCCGTTCAGGGAAGATCAGCCACACAGATTCCATACTGTAAAACATTCAATTTGTCCCACAGAGAACAAAACCTCTTCACTGTTCTTGGCTCACTGAACAATAAATACAACAACCACTTTCAGTATTCACAAATATTTTAACACTACTACTTTCAGGTCTGACACCAAAGACTGCCAAACCTCTCTGGCAGCAATTATAACAAAAGGGAAAACAACATCCAAATTTCCAGCCACTGACTTGATACTGATTTTTCTGAAAAACGAATGTGCTTCAAGCAAAAAAGCACAATAATACTCTGAGATTTCTAAGCTGAAAAATAACAAATAGAAAGAGTAACACACTTTTTTTATTTATAAACAAATTTGTATTTGTTTATATAAATTAATACCTATTAAGGTATCACCAATTAATCTCAATAAAGAAGAGAAATGCACTGAAGAAAAATAAACAGTAAATAAGTAGAATTGAAGTACAAAAGTAAGATCCCATAATTTATTCATTACCTAGATTCCGACAGGTCCAGTAAAGCCCTCTAGAAAATCCAGTATTTTCCACAAAGGCAAACCCTACCAGATGCAGACTACAAACTCTTTTAAGCCTACTACTATTAAATTACTGACTGTATTTGGCTTTGTATAGACACAACATGTATATACCATTTGCATATTTAAGGAAGTTGAACAATTTCTCAAAACAATGCTTGATTAACTTTCCTGCCTTCCTTTCAGCAGACAGGAGCTCTTATTTTCAGTGCTTCAGGATAGAGTGCATTCAAGCAGCAACACACAACTCTCTAATCTGCAGTTTGTTATGCAAACTAAACAAGCCTACATTCTATTGATTCATGTGTGCACCAAACACTGAAGTAATAAGTTTTTCTGCTAACATTTATGTTTACATGTAATTTTTAATGCACTGACTTACAGTGAAGGAGCTGCAATGCAGTTCTTTAAGGCTGAACTCAACAACTGAAAGCAGCCGTGTCTGAACTACAGATTATCTGTAATACTTAAAACCCTTAAAACCTACCCAGACACACAAACATGAACACAGATTCCCCTCAAAATAATGATGATACTCTACATGAAAGGTTTTTTTCCCACAGATCACAGCTCCTGCACAACCACATGAAAATTTTACTGCATCTAAGCAAAGGGAAAACCTCTGACAGGCACTGGGGAAGAAATGTCTTAAATTAGGTCTGCCTCTGAAGGAACAACAGTCTGAGCTACCATAAAGCTAATCTGTCTTTCCTCAGCTTTGTCAAACGCCTTCTTAGTTGTGTGAAGGAGTAAGAAGGGACTACAGGAGCTCTGCTTTCTGTCAGGGATGGATGGCACAGAGAGTAGCAGTCTCATGTTTAACTCAAGCAAATTGTAACTCTCCCCTTTATCCCAACCTGAAACCTACTGCAGAGGACACAACACTGACACTCAGCTCACATACTATTTTACCCTAGTCCTGACTATCAGGTGCAAAACTGTTGGAGATTTAGTAGCAACAACCCATTTAACATGCACCAAGTAGAGTCTTGCTTCTTTATGCAAATGCAAATTATACAACCATGCTTGCTTTCAGATCAGGGGGAATTTTGTATGCAGCTGATTCAGACAGTAGGAACAACAACTTGGCACCTACTGCAACTAAATTAGAAGCTGTTGATTGTCCTGAGGATACAAAGCACCTATGGTGTTTAATCCTATTTGGATCCCAAGATGTACTCAGCTTGTATCACATGGAATTGTAAACGGTGAGTACTGAACCTAAACTTACAGTCAGACCCAACATTCATTGCAAAAACGCTGTGTTATCTGCACTCTTTTATTCTCTGTTCCAAAAGACGTCCAAGGCCCTATCTTAATGCAAGAAAGATCTCTGATATGTTCCCCTCATTTTCTAGGAAACTCAATTTTTGGAATTGTAGTAATAATATGTCTTAAACTTCTGTGGTGACCATATAATCCATTACTAGTCTAAAAACATGACTATATTCTATAGAATTCTATTCTATAGAATAGAAGAGAATGTGTACAACTTCTCATTCTCATAGGCAGGGTGAACTTTTGTCTAAACAGGCTGAACTCTGCCTGGAATGTAAAACAATAAATTCAACACCCTTCTCCTACAATGCTTTCATAGAATCGTAGAATGGTTTTGGATGATCCAGTTCCAACCCCCCCTGTCATGGGCTGGGACACCTTTCATTAGACCAGGCTGCTCAAAGCCCCATACAACCTCACCTTGAACACTGCCAGGGACAGGGCACTCACAGCCTCACTGGGTAACCTGTTCCAGTGTCTCACCACCCTCACACTAAAGAATTGCTTCCTAATATCTAACCTAAACCTAACCTCTGCAGCTGAAAGCCTTTGCCACTGGTCCTACCACATCCTTGGAAGAAGTCCCTCTATAGCTCTCGTGTACGCCCTATTTAGGTACTGAAAGGTGCTCTGAGAGCCTTCTCTTCTCCAGGCTGAACAATCAGCCTGTTTTCATAGCAGAGGTGCTCCAGCACCCTAATCAATTTAGTGGCTCTCCCCTGGATTAACAGGTCAATGTCCTTCTCATGTTGGGGGCCCCAGAGCTGAATACATATTTTGATATATTATCAAGCTGTATTTTGCTACCCTACAAATGACCATTAAAAACTAGGGCTCTTAGTTTTTTAGACGGTCTGATGAGGCACTCATCTGATATTCTCTCTGACACCAAGTAGTAGACATATTCAGCTTCATCAAAATCAAGAAGTGAGATAAAGGTGATGGTAAAGCGGTATGGTAATATATAAGGGATGAACACATTTAATAAAGTATAAATTGTTTTAATAAGGAATTTTAAAGATTTTATGGAATAAACAGCCTTTCCCACTAAGTACAATTTCAAGCTCTGTCTACCTTTCTTAATTAATCAAACGTAGAAACAAAACAATGGCTGATTTTATTTCATATAAACTAATCTACATACAACACAGTCAGGAACTCTAGTAACATCATACTGAACACAAAACTAACCAGAATATAATATAAAAATTACAGTAATTTTAAAACAGGGGTTTTTTGAGTTTAAAGTTCAGATAACGAACAAAAAAACTTAAATGGCTCAGAATTACAAAATCAAAACAGCTAGCTCACCTTCCAGGAGGAATTCCTCTCTTCGTAAGATCTATTCGTACTTTTTCTCCCACATGTCTATAAACCTCTACAATGGCTAGTATGGCAGCATCTCTCACCTGTGAACACAGTTTAAATTGTTAATTCCAGTGTTACAGAAACCAAAGCAACATTTGCTGACAGGCCATTAATCTTAAGAGTTTCTATAGCCCTGCATGCCAACTCAGCTGAAACAGTGAGGATGAAAAGGAAAGGAAATACAACTGTTCTATCAAGACGACATTTGTTCCAAGTTACAGCATCCTCACATGTTAAAAATTCTAGAAATAACAGCTTTAGAGGGAATTTCTGGGTCTGACATAAGAATAGTACTTGTGGAAAAAATCTGCTTTATCTAGGACTTGCTCACAGCGGGCAGTACTTTCAAAAGTTAGCTCCTGCACTCATTCTTGACTTTTCATCTTGCTTTCATCTCTTTCTACACACAGCAAAGTCGTTCTGGAAAACTAAGACTGCCCACAAGAGTGGACCAAAGTGATCAGCATTTTCTTCTTTCTTTATTTCAACTGGAATCAGGTGGCATGGCATCAGCACAAGAAATGAAATAAGGCAGGGTGGTGGAAGAAGAAAGAACAGTAAAAACAAGGAGATGGAGTGCCTCTTTAAAAATTTTAAACCATAGCTATCACAATAAAAACTGCCAAAAATGCATTTTAGTAAATGCCATTGTTCCCTAAAAAGAATGTCTGGACTGACTTTAGTATTGTTCTTTGCAGCAGTTCAAACTAAAAACGTAATTGCCCTAGCAAGATGGGAACTACATCTTTACTAATGATCAGCAAAAAGGACAAATTCTCAACAGAATTTCTCTAGAACAGAACACTGCTATGCTATACAGAGGAGACAAGAACTTTGCTGCATTCAGAAATTAAGCATAAAGACCAATCCTCTGTATAAGCCCATCTCCTGCCAATGCTATCTTCTCCCTTAGTGTATTCATAGTCTTTTCCCTCAAAGACAACTTCAGATAAATCAAAGTATTTTAACCATTTCCACTGGAAGATTTTCTGAAGTTCAGATGTCACCATTAGGAACTACATTGATTTTCACTGCAGATGTTTTTGCTTACTTTAATGATTTTAAGGACAGTCCTTGCATGCTCTCAAATGCCATTTGGGTTCCAATTAGAAAATAATTACACATAATAATGTTATCTTCAGCAAATTTGGCAACCTATCACAGGTTTCATATAACGGCTGCTTCTGGAGTTAATTTTTTGTGTCAGCAACTTCTTTTTTTTATTTATTTCCTTTCAACATCCTCTGTAAGAAACAACTACTTTCAGTAATTACTAGTTTCTACTTGTGAAGACAAAACTAAAGGGACCAGTACATCGTGATACTGCTGCCTTTGCAACTCTACTTTCATCTTCCAGTGGATGGACTGATTAAGAAGAAATTGGGTTTACTTCTTCTCATGGTAGAAGATAATGATCTGCTGTACACAAGCATTCTTATCAGCTTTTCTTCAAATGCTTATATTAATTTTGCTTTCACTGTTTTGTCAAAGTATAGTTGTTCAAGGGCCAGTAAGTACTGAAATCCTTACCTGACTGTTGGAGTCACCAAATGCTATACACAGATGTGGTACCAACTTGCTGAGGATTAATGGTTGTGCACCGTAACTAAAAAAAAATAAAAAAAGAAGTGTATTTTTTAAGAAAAAACAGAAAATAATTCTTGCAGAAGTGAACTTTTGGCTTAGCTTTTATAGAATACAAACTGACATCAATCAAGCTCTCTCTCTCACTAGTCCTTCATCTACTTTTAAATAAGAATTCTGTAACTTTAGTCTTTCTTTCAGAAAGCCCACTAGTTAAGTTGTTTGATTTTCCCCATGTATTAATTTAATTGAACCAGACTCACTAAAGAATTACTTTCAGAGAAAAATGACATTCAGAAGAAGGATAGAACCATTACATCTCCATAGAAACAAAAAGCTTACATGTTTAAGGTAGCAACAAGACACAAACACACTCCTTCTCGGGATCGGTAATTCTTGTGTTTAAAACCAACAGCAAGGCGTTCCCAAATGTACTATAAAAGCAGAAATAATGGTCTTTAATTACCTGGAGCACAATACAATGTAATTCTATTCCATATAATTACATTCATAATAGTTGCAAAAAAATAACAGAAGACAAGTCCATTGGAAAAGTGATGAAATTAACTTTTGAAATGCACAATATGGAACACAACACAGATTAATTCTATGCCAAAACCAATTCCTAAAAAAGGTCCTTCAGCAATCCAGCTGAGTGTTTTCCTTCTTTGAGAAACAGTTCTTAAAACATACAGGATTGTTACAGTTAATGCACACAAAACAAACATTAACGTTACAAACTACTGACTCAAGCAGAAGTTACTATACTCTTCCTGCATCATATTCTGTTTCCCTGCCAAAATTTCCTCACATCCATTTTAGCTTGTCCTTATCCATACTCCTGCTGTCCCACTTCTCCCTTACTTTTGCTTTAGATCTATTTCTTCATTTTTTGATTATTTCTTGCCCACTCATTCTAATTCCTGTGCTTCCATTTTTGTTCTGCTTTCGGTTCTCCTCTCGGCGCTGGTGCCGCTTCCTGCGGTACGATCCCCTGGCTCGCTGAACCCTCGCTCACCTCCTTGCGCACTCGTTTTTCTCTGCCTGTCCTGGCTCTCTGCCTCCTGGCTTCATCCCGTTACCTTTCCATCTCCTTGCCGTGCTCTAGCTGCGTATCAGGGCGCTGGAAGCGCAAACACGGAGCTGAGGAGCCGGGGGGTTCTCCTTGGGAGCAGCTGCACAGGCTCAGCCTGCAACTCGCCCCAGCTGCAGCGCTGCCATTGCAGCCCGGCCAGCATCCGGGCTGCGTTGCCTAGCGATGGATGGCTGCACACTGCCAGGAGCTGCACACTTTGCAGCCCAGGCACCTCCCTCCTGCCAACTGCACCCCAGAGTGCTGCAACTGCAACCTACAGTGACGCCACACAAAGCTGCTAAAATGTATTACATACTAATTATTGCAATCAGCTTTCTGGGAAAAAAAAATAAATAAAGCCCTCACAAACAGCTGTTGATCAACAAAAACAGAGAGCATAAGAGCAGGGAATATGCATCCTCTTTATTAATGAGGTAGCATGCTCCACAGCAGACATAAAATTTTCCAATTAGAGCCCTGCTTGGTAATTTTGTCCCATCTGTGGTTTTTTGTTTGTTTGTTTTATACTTCATTGCATTTAGAGAAAACAAACCTTAGACGAGCAGGATATGGCTTGCCAAAGCTGCATAGCTTAACAACAAAGAACAGGATTTTACGGAAGAAAACATCCTTCCAATTAACCCACTGTCATGGACAAAGATGGGAAAAAGGAAATCTCCTTGTTAGATGGACAAAAATACAGGTAAGAGAGGGAACTGCAGACTAACTAAACAAAGAAAGCAGACCAAAGTGAAATTTAGTCTTTCACTACATTATCCCTTCTTTAAGAGGTAATTTTTTTAAGCAGAGAAATTCAAATGGCTGCTTAGAAGTTTCAATTCTCAGAAGTTCCTAGCAAGACTTGATGTCCACCTCCCTTCATCCCTTTCATGCACATTTATACCACCTATATTGTTATGCCTTCTTGCCCATAAGCAGCTACAGCTAGTTCTTGCTCAAAAAAGAAACAAAAAAACCCCAAACATCTAAAACAAGTAAAAGGATTTAACAACAAGACAAATTAAATATTATTCAACAACGTGCTACAAGAAGCATGATTAGTTGACTAGGAAGAAATTTACAGGATTTATCCTCAAAAAATTATTCCACTAAGCTCTTCTAAAGGGATACTTCTCTGCAGCAGAGAGCCTAAAGCTCAGCACTTCAGTGTTGGAGGCACAGGAAAGACTTCTCTGTTTTGGTCCCGTTTTTGTGAGGATGATTGATGCTTTTCATGCAGAGTTTTAATGACCAATAACCTCTCCTGAGAGCAGACAACCAAAGCCAGGCTTCTCCCACCCTGGGGGAGTTACCAGGGGAGCCGTACCTTGTCTCACATACACAATGCTCTTCCTTGGACCCCACAAACCTTGTGTGCTTTCTGGCATTTGAGAGTCATCTTCGAAGGGGATGGAAACTTCCTTCCATCACCTCTATGTACAGCCTAACAACTCTGCACAGAGATGGACCAGCAATCTAAAACTCTTCCATGACAAGGGCTTCGCACAAAGCAACTACCACCAATTTCTTTATCAGCAATTGCTCAAATGAAAGGTATCTCCAAGGTGCTCCACTGTGCACTTGTCAAAATGCTCTTGCTGCACAGGTTCTGGTCTGTATGCCAAGTATTTGAGAGCATCTTGGGGACAGAAACGCATCATTTATGAACTACTGGCACCTAGGCACAAAAAAATACTGCCATATCTCTTGGTCAGTGAATATGACCAACACTGCAGCTTATGAATAGATAAAGGCATGTCTTTGTGGATGACACTATTAGACCCTGAGGCCTAAATCCCAATCGGAGCTGTAGCCAAAGGGAGATAAACATGTTCTGTAATAGCCTAGCATGCTACGTTTTATCAGGCAAACAAAGCAACTGACAATAATTTTCTCACTCCAGATCAAGTCTGCAACATCTTATTCACCACACACAAACATTCAAACTTGTATCTATGAATAAACAAAGCCAAGAATTAGTGCGTACAAAAACCCCACTTTTTTTCCCTATTAACCTCTAGAATTAGAACTCGAAAATAGATTTTCCTCAGGAATTAAAAACCCAAATAGTAAGCTCCTACTCACATCCAGGGTCTCCAGACTTCTAAATAACATCACTACTCAAGAATATAATCTTGTTAAACAGTCCGACATTTTTCAGACTCACAAAGTAGAGATATAAGATTGGAAGCCACATAATGTTTAGAACTGAAGGTTGAGTTAAACAAGCCTCCTTACAACCAAAGATGACAAGCCAGAGGGCAACTTATCTCCACCTCAGTTTGTCCATGGTTCACAGAGCATCGCTGTGTCATACAGCTAGAAAGTCAGATTCTTTTAAGTTAGAAAATGTGCACTTCAACTGCAGGACTAGTCCTACATGTTCAAGTACAAATCTAATCTTAAAATAAATTTGGAGCTAATTAAACTTATTTATTCTCATTATTCAAACCCGAAGATGCTTCAAACATGCTTCAACTAACAAAGTCTTGTCACATGGCATAAAAATGTCTACTCAGAATTTAGGTACAATGAGCAAAATACGCAGAATCACATCATGCCAAGATTTTTATCTTTAGCTGAACAATACATCAGTGTCAACCCACTAAGAGTATCTTTAACATTTACACCATTAACAGTCGCCATAACATTGTGACATGTTCAAAGTTCATACAAAAGTCATAAGCTCACTGGAGGCCTCCCTCTGAATCTACATTAAGCAATCATACCATGGGCGGTGCTGCTTCACACATCAATTTCAATATAAGATTCTGTGCTTGCTCTCGAACTTGGTCTTTGGCATCTCCCATACGATCTATCAAAGGCAGGAGAACTACAGGAGAGGGGAAAAAAAGAGAAAGCAAAAAAGATTAAACACCCAATGGAGATCTTCTAATGCTTAAAGATATTTCCTGAAACAGATGTAATATACATGTCATTCAAAAATAAAAGCTGATTTTAAGTAGGCCACAATATTTTAAAGTCTCAAGTGCATTTCTGGGTATAAGACTAACAACAAAAGCGTAAGGCTGAAATGGAAGAAAATAGTATCTCTCAACAGGTTAAAAAGAAAGCAAGCTTCCCATCTTCAAAACTGTGTGAATGACTTTTACTTAATCTTCAAAAAGTGTTCCAGTTAGCGTCAGAATGTCTGGCTTTTCTAAAAAATAATGCTAGGGCATGGTGAGTGGCAAAGAATTAGAATAGGAAAATAGGACTATTTTACAGTCAGTGGGACTTTGTTGTTTATTGTAAGAAAATCAAAAGTTTTAAATTCCTTTATTCACACAGCGTATCTTCTGGAAACCCAGCCTTACTTCAGTAAGAGCATCGTTAAAAGTTACTATGTTAAAACAAGCATCCTCAAATAATATTTAAGCAAAATTGCATGACAGCTGATGATTTCAGATCCTAAAAATCAGTAAAAATCAAAGCCAAGGGACTTGCCAACTCTTTTTGCTTGCTCTTCCAGTCAGAAGTTTATAATTACATCAGACAAATTAATGCTGTGACATTAGGAAAGATATCCCAATGAACGCGTAGCTAGCTCCATGTTGTGCAAGACATCCTACTGTACTGGTTCCCAGTCCTCCATCTGGGGCCTACTCTTTGAGAGATTCTTCCCCACAATGCTTTCAGTACCACTTTTTCCAAATGAGGGGTGATGACAGCGAGTGCACTGCCTTCCTTCAGGAAGAACAACTGACAGAGCTGGTGGATTGGTGGAGATGTCGTTGGTGGATTGGTGGAGATGTTGTCTCTCACGGACACTGATTTAAGGTTCTAAGGTTCCTCTAAGCACGTGACACACCACCTAGAAAAAGCAGTGTCACGCTAACGGTGACATTTACCTGCCGACAGCTCAGCCTTCTGTGCTAGCTTTTTGTTTCTGATCTGATCCACAGGTTCTGAGAGCTCCAAGTATCACTCACACAGTCCAGGTGGATCTTACTCAACACAGCCCACCATAATCACCCAGCACATCCTTCTGCTCCTGCACTCTGCTTAAGCTTGGGCTCAATTTGCAATTGCCGTAACATTTATTTCAAACTTCTAAAGACAGCATAATGCTTACCTTGACTTCTTTTGGAGACTGGCTCATATTCTCGTAAGTAAAAAGAGATATACTAACAGCTAAAATAACTTTTGCTGTCTTTGGTACTACATCACTGAACACCTGAGAGTATTTTACAGTTGCTGCCTGACCTCAGACTGCTAAAGAATTCATTTTCCTTTTCTACTCACAAAAGAAATAATTGTATTTGGATATTGTTTGAAAGGCAGATCTGAAGTAATTTTATCAGTACTTAATGATTTTATAGTAATAACTAAACAATAGATTTGCCAGCAAATGAAAGGGAACAGAACCATACATTCTGAGGAGGTCTCCTCGGTCCCCTGTTCCCACTTTAAAAACAGCAGCCGTTTCTGTACCATGATTGTTACTGGACAAATACACTGCTGAAGTTTGAATTTCCCCTCCTGCAATATCCGAAGGCTTTCTTAGTGTCCTAATCTGAGTGTCCCAGTCTGAATATTTAATTCTACTGGCTCTGGGTATTCCACTGACATCTTCAGCCACCATTACCAAGGTTTAGTGTTTTTCATCCATCTTCTCCACCCTTTCTCCCCTGAAGAAATTAGTACAGCTACTTTCATTTTACAGTTTGTAAAGAAGAGTCCGGGGTTTTTTTGTTTGGGTTGGATTGCTGTTGTTTTGACGGTGTGGGACATTGTCTTTATGGTTTGGGTTTTTAAGGGGTGTTTCTGTTTTGTTTCGTGGTTGGGCTTGGTTTTTTTGGTTTTTTTTTTTTCCATTTTGTGAACAGAGAAGAAACATCCAGAACTTAAGAAGTTATTTTTGGGAGTACAAGTTATTTTTGGGAGTACACAGCTGACCACTCCCATGAACTTCCAATCACTCCTACACCTACTGATTACATTTTTCTTGCCAACGGTACTTTTGTTGTCCATTTTCAGCACTTCTGAACTGACCTTGTACCCATGCCATACATCACTAGTGAGGTCTCTACATTGACCTGACTGCTGGGCAGCTGAAGGCAATTCTAGCTTTACAGAGAGGGAAACAAACACAGCCAGTGCCAGTCCTGGGGGAACACGGCTCCTTTGTGACTAATTAGCACTCTGAGTCATTTGATGGAGCTGCAGATACCAGGGCTCCGCTTGAATCACCAAGGCAAGCACAGAGAACAGCTACTAGAAGCTGCTGAACAGAGATGAGGTCACTGAGTTAAACTAAGCTATGACACAGCCTGCAGATTTCAGTGTGTGCAGCTACTGAACACACCAGCCTTTGCCACTCCTGGAGCTCTGACAGAGGGACAACCCACTGTGGGAGCTGTTAAAGGGCCCAAATGGCTGCAGGCTTGGCTTTTTTTCCCTAAAACTCAAGTTTCTGTAAGACCCCATATAAGGCATGATATATTCTGTTTGCACAAGACAAATGAAATTAGGCTGCTGAATGCTGGCAACCACCAGCTGGTTTTCAGTGTGGCTGTTCATCTTTTCTGTCAGAATAAGCTCCAATAGGAAATCACTGGAAGTTGGGTTTCCTATCGATCAAGTTTCAAAACTGAACATCATTTTGGCTGCTACTTTTCCTTTAAGCTGCACATGCGTTCTCACCAGCATTATCGAATTAGTGACCCTGTATATACTCCAATGCAAATACATACATTTGGTTGTTCCTGGCATCAGTCTGCAAACTCAACAATCTCAAACAGATGTTGGAATTAAACGAAGGGTGACAAAGGACCAAACATGAAGGCTGTATTCAATGTGGTAGCCTCCTAACAAGTCACTCAGTGAGGTATATAATTTGTCACATGCAGTCTGGATTCACACATTCCTACTGTTTTATATTAACCTTATCCATCTTTTATCTTCTGTTGCCTAGATTCTTAAATTATTTCAAATGGATTTTGGAAAACCTAATAACAAATGACATCTTTTCTGTTATATATTTCTGCAGATATGCTGAGAAACACTACACTAAATTTAGGAGACAGTGATTCCTTTTACAGCTGTTGTTTATTTTTTGTGAAGCACTGTATTCCATTCAACTTGCCTTTTTGCCATGTTTTAGCATGTTGTCAAAGCTTCTTACCACTTCCAGCCACTCCTGAGGTTTTCCTGTTAAGATTTCTACATTGTTATACCACAGTTTTATAGGTTTTGATTACTGAAGAAAACCTAAAAGTCTTAGCAAAAATATTCCACAGCGGACATTAATTCTACCAGATCTACCTCAAACTGACCTGCATTTTCATAGAATCACAGAATATTCTGAGTTGGAAGGGATCCATCAGGATCATCGAGTCCAACTCCAGGCCCTGCACAGACACCCCAAGGTCACACCATGTGCCTGAGAGCATTGTCCAAAGGCTTCTCGAACTCTGTCAGGCTTGGTGCTGTGACCATTCCCTGAGGAGTCTGTTCCAGCATCCAACCACCCTCTGGGGGAAGAATCTTTTCCTAATATCCAACCTAAACTGCTCCGAACTCAACTTCAGGCCATCGCCTCAGGTCCCGTCATGGGTCACTGCAGAGAAGAGGTCAGTGCCTGCCCCTTCTCTCTCACGAGGAATTTGCACACTGCAATGAGATCTCCCCTCAGTCTCCTCCAGGCTGAACAGACCAAGTGACCTCAGTCACTCCTCACACAGCTTCCTCTCCAAATCCTTCATCATCCTTGCTGGCCTCCTTTGGACACTCTCTAATGGCTTAATGTCTTTTTCATGTTCTGGTGCCCCAAACTGCACTCAGCACTTGAGGTGAGGCCACCCCAGTGCAGAGCAGAGTGCGGGACACACCCCATTTAACTGGTTGACAGTGCTATGCATTTGCATCTGAGCTGCTATTTATGCCTTTTTCCTTTCTGCTACATCCATAACAGAGCTTATTACCCTATCAGTTTCTTTTTCCATTGTCTTCCTTCTCTTGTCTCAGTAAATCTGAATAAATTTTCATTTATCCACATTCACCAAATAATTTTATCACCACTAGCTGGAACAATATATGCATGAGTTAATGCCAAAACCACCCTTCAGAGTCAGAGTACAGCCTTAAGAAATTAAATATTTATTTCCTCTACCAGGATCGAAGATGATAAAACAAGTAAATCACAGAAGTTGCCTAGAATGGCACACAATATATTTTTAAAAACCTGAGCAATTTAACTATATGACCCCTGCAGCAAAGAATGCCATAGGTAGCACAAACAATTTCCTTTTGTTAAACTTTAACAAGAGTTCCTTCTGGAGCTTTTCAGTTTGTATTCTTGCTTTTTCTTCTCTTCACTTACACTTGCTGCTCTTTGTATACCTGTGCTCATTTCAAGTCTCAGGTCCACCTATTTCTATGAACCAACTTTAGATACTCCATTACTGCAAAGACTTACAAAAAAGAATCTTTACTGAGGAAACGTTATCAGTGTTGGCAAAAATTCTGTTACTAAGAAGAAAAGTCTTTGAGGACAGAAACAGATTAAACCTAGGCAGCAATATCTTCCTCGTTTCCTCAGAAACCTTGCCAGCTCAGGCAGTAGCGTTGAACAGCTGTCATTAGAAAGGAGGGAGGGAAACAGCTGCCCCTGCAATTAGGGCAGTCTCTGTTCTGGGCAGGATGCACAGGAGAGAATGGCATCCCACAGGGGCTCCTATAGGGCCAGCCTGACAAATCCACGTGGCCAAGGGGCTACTTCTAAGCAAAGAATCATAAGCAGGCTCTCAGAGAGGCCTCGGTGCTCCTCTCCACAACATAAAGTCCTGGCCAGTTTAATCAAAGGCAATTTCAGACATTAATGCGCTTCTTGGGGTCTCTCCAGGAGCTAATTAAGAAAAGCATTAGTGGGATTAATGACACATCACTGTTCATCATCAGTAGCAGAGAGGAAAAAACAAGCACATTTTTTATATGATATATCCACGAGCCTATCAAGGTGTCAGTCTCAGAACACAAGAACAGTCTACAAGGCCAAAGAGTTTCAAGAGATGTATTCAATCCGAAAGAAAACTAGAAGATTGAGAAAAAATGTTCATGTCATCTTCTGAAATTTTTTAAGCTCTAGGCTAGGTTTTTTACGGAACTAGAACTAATTAGAATCAAGCAGAAACCAAAGAAAGCTAGGATTTCTTACTCTGAGTTAAAAGCACTGCATTTCTAGGTGTCATACAGTGAAATGCCCACAGACAGCAAGCAGATGGTATTCTAAATCACAGCCTATCACTCAAGCATGGATCACTTCAGGTAAAATGAATTCCCACTACCAATACATTCCAGCACTCCCAGCCAGGAGAAAAAAAAATAGCTAAAAGGCTACACAGATTTTTACGTTTGTTTTTTTTTAACTGAAACTTCAGAGAAACTAATCATAACGATGAAAAAAGTTGCAGCTTAAATCAGTCATGACCTTAGCAGTGGCCATTAACTACAGAGGAAACCGAAGAAAATTTAAGGATTTTCTGAGGTGTTGCAGCAAGTTAGTATTTTGTTACATTTGAAAATATAAAAGCAGCTATTATGGAGAAAAAAAATACAAATAATGGACTGTCCCCTAGAAGCCTTAAAAAAAAAAATCTGAAACAGTCAGTGTTTTATTGTCTAAGAAAATCCTACAACAATCCAACAGAGTTTTTCCTGAGGTCAGTAAGCTATAAAATGAAAAGGCAATATCAGATGAAACACCTGACTTGCATTTAGATGCAACAAGGCATCCTTGAGACAAGATGTCTCTCACATAAATAGAAAAGCTTGCTTTACATTATCTGAGCAACTCAGTTTCTTGAGTTATTTAATTTCCAAGTTTTCTCTAACACCATAGCTTGGCCACTTTTAAAGCAAAGACATGGAACAGATGATTTTGAAAGTCCCTTCCAACCTAGTTATTCCAAGTTTTAAGTTTAGTTGTTCTGCAAGCATTTTTAATCTTGAATACTCAGCAGAACATACCATTAGTCTCAACATTTCAATGAAATCAATAAAAATGAAAAATGAGAACAAAATTCAGTCAGGCCAAACACCTGAAGATCCAGCATTTTTCTAGACATTATATATATCCATGGTAGCTCATGCTAACACAGTTCTTGGTTTTCATGAATTTCATGGATCTTCAAAGCACTTCTCCATACCACATTAAAACCACTTATTAAAGAGTCACAGCTTGAATAAACTGCACACTGGAGTCTTTTCCACCCAAAAAATTCAATCATTAAGTAAAAGAAAAAGCAAAAACTTACAACGTGGGTGTCACTAAATGCTGACTTCCCCAAACAAGTATTTCCAAATTCTTGTACCAACTGCTTTAATCCAAATTCACTCAAAAAGTTAATGCATGTTGCAAGCCCTTACAACTGCTTTAAAACACACCAGGTACCATAGAACCATTTAGGTCAGAAAAACCCTTTAAGATCATCAAGGCCAACCACTAACCCAGCACTGCCAAGGCCACCACTACACCATGTTCCCCAGTGTCACATCTACACGACTTTTAAATACCTCCAGGGACAGTGACCCACTTTCTTCCTTGGCAGTTACAGTGCTTGACAACACTTTCAATGAAAACGTTTTTCCTTACATCCAGTCTAAATCTCCCCTGGCACAACTTGACGCCATTTTCTCTCGGCCTATTGCTTGCTCCTTTGGAGAAGAGACTGACCTCCACCTTGCTACAACCTCCTTTCAGGTAGTTATAGAGAGCAGTAAGGTTCCTTCTGAGCCTCCTTTTCTCCAGGCTACATAATCCACAGCTGATCCTCATCAGACTTGTGCTCCAGACCCATCACCAGCTCCGCTGCCCTTCTCTGGACACGCTCCAGCACCTCAATGTCCTTCTTGCATTGAGGGATCCAGAACTGGACACAGGATTTGAGGTGCAGCCTCACCAGTGCCGAACATAGGAGGATGATCACTGCCCTGGTCCTGCTGGGCACACTGCTGCTGATACAGGCCAGGATGCCATTGGCCTTCTGGGCCACCTGGGCACTCACTGGCTCATGCTCAGCCACTGTCAACCAGCACAGCCAGGTGCTTTTCCTGTAGCACTGCCTCGGGTGGCTGTGACCCAAGTGCAGGACCCAGCATTTGGCCTTGTTGACCCTCATTCCATTGGCCTGAACCTATTGCTCCAGCCTGTCCTGATCCCTCCACAAAGCCTTCCTACTCTCCTGCAGATCAACACTTCTGCAAGCTTGGTCTGATCTTCAAACTGTCTGAGTGTGCCTTCCATCCCCTTGTCCAGATAATGGATAAAAATATTAAACAGAACCAGCCCTGGCGCTGAGTCCTGAGGAATACCACTTGCCACCAGTCACCAACTGGATTTAACTCCATTGACCACCACCCTTTGGGCTCAGACATCCAGCCAGTTTTTAAGCCAGTTATGAATGCACCCATCCAGGACACAAGCAGTCACACCTCCATGCTTCATTGTAACAATAAATTTGGCAGAGCATTTAAATTAGTCTGAGGAGACTAATTTAAATGTTCTTCTAACACTTCTTGAAGCCACCTGGTAAAAAATTTAAACATTTCAAATTGGTTTCACATTTTAGTATATGGCACTATGTTTCAAAACTATTTTTGGCCAGTGGTTTCTTTTCACAGTAAGAAGAATTTGAAACTGCTATTAAACGTATACACACATTTACACATGGAGTTTTTGTGTGTAAAATGTGTATCCCTGTTCAGACTTATATGTACACATACAAGTATAACCTGTTTGGTCATTTTAACTGTTAATTATATTTCCTTTAATTTTCAGGCAAGTAAATATTTTGCAACATTTTGTAAGGTTGTATGTAAAAACTAATGTCAGTATAGTTATATAACAGACTAATGGGCAGTTCGATATCTGCAGAAAAATATGTCAGGGTCTAATGCTGCACAGCAAAACTGAAACAGATTCTGTACACCTTTACTGCATTTTTTCTTTTCCTTTTGACAATAACAACAAGAGGGCCAAGTCATATTCACTTGTTTTAGAAAATAAAACTAAAAGTGTGAATAGACACTTTTCCCAGAAATTCTATCATACAGACACATATGCCCATAATTATAAAAGCCTCTTTTATTTTGGATTTATACGATTATTTTAATAATTAATGGGATCACCCGGGAAAAGAGACTGCAATACAGTAATTATGTACTCTTATGTAACATCTCTTTTAATCACAGAACAAGCAGTAGTTTTAAATACCAAAAGATACAACACTCAAACACTGCTTTATTTTTCCCAGAACATAGACATGTAGTCTTATGATGGAAAACACACCCTGGTATTTATTGTTTCCAAAGTATTTTCAAGGATCTTCACTGGATGTACTAAAAGACGGATTCCAAATTTGTATGTCCAGACTCCCAGAACACTGATGCCAGCTGCAGAGAGCATGCGATGTGGTTAATTATAAAAGGATAACACCTTAGAAGAAATTTACTGCAACATTAGACGGTTGCCTAGGAAACTGAATTAAGTCTCTTATCAGGCATTATACTTGAATACAAAGATCACTAACATGCTCTTTGAAATACTGGAAAATATCTGTCCTACAACTGTTGTATTGATTTTGCCCAAATGTAATTTACATCATATATGCAGGTTGCAAAGATTGAAGTAATAGTAAAATATTCATGGTTTTCACTTCATAGCAGGAGTCTGTAATGCTTAAAGGGGTGAATATTCAGTGACATTACTTGTTGTTCTCTGCACTTAAGGAAATCTATCCCCATCAAAACTGAACAGGAAATTAAATGGGGGTAGGGTGAGAAAGGTGGAATATGTTATGCCATATTGCAGTTGGATAATACATTATTATATTTCCATCATTTACTGAAATCCGAATCACAAATAAAAACATCTCAGGGTCACCAAAATGTAACACTCTTTATTAAAATAAAAATACATTTAAGGTTGCAGGTATTTTATGAGCAAAAACAGCTATAAAAATGAAACTTCACCTAGAAAATAGGATGCATTGTATTTTAAAAGAAGCAGAGACCAAAGCAGGTAGGTATTTTACATATATCATCCTTTGCTATAGTCATGGTGCAATCCTGATCTTTTTTGAGAATGCAAGTACCTACAATAGCTTCGTGCAATAAATGAGAAGTTAACTATAATTTGAATATTTCAGAGTAATAATTGAATTGCCAGGAAAAGTTCTGCTATGTTTGCCTTCAAAAAATAATATACTCACATTTATTTAACCAAAATAGAGGAAGTAAAAGCCTACCATATAAAATACTACTAAGATGGCCTGTGGGACCCTAAGAACTTGTTACTTAGCTGAAGTACTTTGCTTAGAAATTTCCCAACATTTTCAAGCTTGATACCACGTTTTTTGTTTTCTCCTCATATCACCTGTACACACTGCAGATCTGCAATACACAATTATATACTCCACTAGCAATATTCAGATCAAACAATCATTTAACTGGACATAACCAAGCTACAAAAAAAAGCTAAAACAGCAGTTTGCATAGAATAGTTGATTCTTGTCAAATGCGTTAACTATGGATATGGATTGTATGAGGTTCAACAAGGCCAAATACAGGGTCCTGCATTTGGGTCACAACCACCCCATGAAGTGCTACAGGCTGGAGAAGTGTCTGGGAAGTCAATTTAAAAAAGGAAGTGGTACCTCACACACCTGTAAGAGAGCTTTGCAAACAGCTGTGCAGAAGGTAACTCAGCTAACAGAGTGCATTTGGACTTCCACACAGTTCCCAACAAGGGGTCTTGCCCTAATGATAAAGGCATGGAGGGAAGACACTGCCCTGGACAGTGGGCCCCAAAACCACCATCACTGCACGGGAAACAGGTTGTTACAGCAGACAGTCTCATGCATATATTAGGTCAATTTTCAGGAAGCAGCTATGCAACAAAGAAATCCATTATCAATAATTACAAAAGTAATAGATGACAAATAAAACCAACCATAATTATGCCACTATGAACATATGCTGCCTCTCTGATATGATAGGTGTGGCTTCAACAACTCAAATAAACCACAACAGAAGGGCACTGAAAGGTGGAAACAAGAATTACCAAAAACAGCTTGTTTCTTGTATACAAGAAACAGCTCTGTTGTGTCTGTGAGCTGGGGCAGGGGGAGGGATAGCAGAGAACAGGCATGGAAGAGATCCGTAAATGGAAACTGGCAGTCAGGAAGGTAAGAAATGTTGGCTCACCTCTCTAACACAAGATCTAGCAAGCACCAAGTTTTTCAGGCAAGCAGTCCAAAAGAGTTTTGCATACTTAAGTACTTCTACAGAACACTGCAGAAGGCAAGGATCTATGTGGGTCAGAAAAAGCTGTAGGAAAATGAAGTGACAAGGCAGACACTGAAGATACCATGTGCCTCAGCTGGACCTAACCTGCAAGACTGCTGACAACTCCTACTGATAAAGGAGTTATCACTCCATGTTTCTCCTGTCCTTACTTTCTTCTCAGGCATCTGCAAACAAATCACGGTCAAACACAAGTCTTTGGTCTGACTTACTGGAGTCATATTACATTAGAAGACAAATCTGCAGAGTCAACAGAACGTGATTTAGGAAACTCCTGGTTCTTTAAGTTTTCTTGAAGGAAGCTGTTTCCTGGTTCATCAATGTGCTTTTAATTACTCTCATAAGCCCTGGACTATAAGAACTTCAGACACTCACAATAATGTTTTTGTATTTCTGCTTCACTGACAAAAACTGAAAATTACTCCAATCTTGTTAGGAAACTTAGAGAGAGAGCTACCAACTGAAGAGAATTCCTATTACCAATCACTCTTTCTAAAAGTAACCTAAAATACTGTTTTCTGCCTTTACTGAGACTAAGATTTCCGCGTCTGTTAGGTTTATACAGAAGCTGATCATGAACAACAGTAACTTGCATATTCTGGAGATCTTGATTCTGGAGATGCTCTGAGGATCAATTTCAGTTGAAGGCACTACTATTAGCTTAACTAAAAAACACTCCTAGAATATACAGCTTCAGATGTTACATGTGTTCAGTAGTCACCCAGTGCCAGTACTCTCTCTTTTTTAAAAATACTACTGAAATTTTAATCTTCAATTGGCTCATAATCTCAAACTACTCAACTACTGTGACAAAAAAAAAAGCCCAAACCAACAACAGTGTTTTCACTCTATTCTCAGATAGTTCATACTTACCAGAGAAAATTTTAAAAATCTTCCCAACATTTAATAAAGTTACTGTAATTTTAGGTTCTACAGAGTCTTAAAATAAAAATCAAAACACAGCCAAACTCTGGAGCAAAAAATCTGTTTGTAGCTACAAATGGAGACTATTCAGAAATCAATACTGTGCAGAGCACAATACGCCTCCAGTTCCCTTACACTGCTGCAATACAAAATTAACCAGCCAAAGAAAAACTCTTCACAACAAAACAGATTTAAATTCCGTAGCACTCTTCCGCAGCAGTTCCACAGCATACTGAAATATGCTTTCAATTAATTTAGTTAGCAGCTTGTCATAAATCATACTTTGTATTCCTAAACTTTGAAATTTTGTTTCATAGCTCTTAAATACAAAACTAGTCATGTAGAGAGGAGAAAGCTTGAAATTTTGACAGACAAATTGAGATAGTTGGGGATCGGGGAACAAAATGTAACTTATCTCAGGCAAATTTTGGAAAAGGACATTAACTAGAAACTTCTGTCAAAAACAGCAAGCGCTATAACACCAACGTTAATGTCCTAATATCACTATCTCTTTTCAAAGGCAGCAGTAAAATGAGTTGATCAGAGTGGTTTGCTTGTACCTCCCAGAACAAATGTCTCATACTCCAGCACATGTAGATCCATTAATCTGAAATTCATTTGAGTAAACATTTCACACAGGAGCAACAGTCAATACTTTGTTTTTTTCATCCCATAAAAACTTCAGACTACTGAAAGCTACAGTCCAGCTATCTAACAGGAGGTGGACCACGTAATCCTCTGAGCCTACAGGCTTCAGCAGACATAAAGCTCTGATTAAAGTGATCTGCAAATAAAACCTTCCATCTTTAACACAAGTTAAAGATAATACTTGCATTTCAACGTAAATTTTAGATGACGGTCTCGGGGAGTGGTAAGTAACCATATAGCGTGAAACAAATCACTGGAAAGACACTCCTGGAACCTTTAAAAAATCCCAGCCACCACCTAAGAAATCAGTGACTGCATGACGAATGAATACTGACATGCTACTATACAATTATTTCAATTCCAACACCAGTAAGATGCCTGCCAGGACATTATAATTAGCTCAAGAAGTTTTCAACATGTTCCACTTCAGCTGCTAAGGGAGGGTGGGAATTGTCTTCTACTGTTTGGTCTTTAGAAAAAAAGTTGTATTTCACTCACCAGTTCCTATGTAAGGTTTAAAGCGTCCTGATAGTCTGTCAACAAAGGCACCTAGAACATCTAATCCCAGCAGTGATACCTGTTGAAACAAAAGCATTATTATAAACCAGATCACTAAAGAATATTTTAAAATACATTTCAAATAAATTAGACATTTAAATGCAAGCATGCTGAAAAACTATCTTAAAGATAAATTAAAGTTTCAGTTGGAGAACCAGTAATTCCTTCAAAGTTCTTATTAAGACAAAGTTATCAGAATATGTTTGGAATGGATCAAGTTTATTTACGTATGCCAGAGCAGTTCAGACTTTGCAGTTCTTGTCTTAAAACAGAAGAAAATAAATATTAGAAATCCAATGTCTTTGTATTTTCAACTACAAAACCCAAACAAAGACATGATTTAAAGGTTTCCCAGATGATAAGAGCTTACTTCAATCTGGCCGCTTAGCTCATCCACTAAGGTCATTACATCATTTTCCAAACTCCCAAAAGAAAATAACTGAGAAGCTAATTCTGCTTCCCCTAGTGATCCAGACTACACCATTTGTCCACCTGCTTGTTAAGCTAGGGAAGCTTAATTTTTCATTTGCTCATTAAAAAAAATAATAAAGAACCCCCTCAAACCAAACAAAAACAACAGCAAGAAAAACTAAACCAAAACAAAAACCAACCCAACCCACAAAAAACTCCCAAAAAATGAAACAAAACAAACAAAAAAAACCCACAAAAAAACCCCAAACCAAAACCGAACAAAAACCAAACCAAAACAGAAAAAAAAGGAAATTCAAAATACTACTGGAATTTTGAGGAATCTCCCATCCATGAACAGACGCTAGATGAGACAATAATATCCACTAATAAAGAAACTAAAACACAAACAGAAATGATCAGCTAGACTGAATTATTTTAAGAAGTCAGGACACTTCTTGTACTGTTTACTATCCTGCATATTGTTCCAAGATTTCATTCTGTATTTCCTATAATAGTTCATAAGAAACACCAGAATCTGCATTTTCACAACTTGTAGTTATCTCAATTTGCTGCCAGTGAAGGTGCAAATGGAACAACCATTTGTCAAAAGAACAACCTCCTCAAGCTTGGGAGTTCCTTACAGCTTTTCCTCCTCTTTATTTTCTAGCAAGACATGTACTGCAAATTTTTCCCCTTGAACTCCTGGCTAGAATTCCTCTTCCTTATTAGGTGTTTATTTTCATAAAATTTGGAACCGTATTTTTTGGACCCCTCTGTTTCCTTAAGATCCCTATCTGTCACAATTGTCCACGCTAGGCAGTAGGCCAAAAAAAATTTGACTGGATATGCATGTGATACACATGGCCCACGCACACAGCGTCACATGAGCCTTGTTTCCATAGGAAACTGGACAAATAAGGTCCCCATAAAACTCAGGATGAGAAGCAACTACACAATTAAGCTGGTTTTAATAAATCCAGTACAAGTACAACAGATCTTCTTTTAAAAAGGCGGTATAAGTCTCAGTTCCCAGTTAGTACACCTTACCTGGACACAATTTTATCAGATACTAAAACACAGAATAGCATATATAAATGGATGGCATCACTGGCTTAAATTAATATATTGCCAACAAGTAACTCTATCTACAGCTTAGAAAACAGAATACTATACCTAGTAACTTACTTAGACAAAAAAATATATATATAAATTAGTTTTTATGGTAATGCCAAGGTCTTCCACAAGGTTTCTCCTTTAATGTTATTTTCCAGATTATCAAGCACTATGAAACCATAGTCAAAAGCTCCATCTAAAAACTAATACCTGAAAGAAATAAATTCATTCTGGATCCATTGTTTTCCCATACTTCTGTTTCCTGACTACAAGCCCTACCTGAGACTTACACTGACAACTTCTAAGAAAGATACCTTTCCATGCAAGTGTTTTGCACAAACAGGAGCTTTTCCTTCTGTAAAGGTACTTTTTACAAAGTCTGTCTCTTCTCTGCACATTTGATTATCTTTGCAAAATCTGTCTTGAAGACTTCTACCAAGAACAGCAGCTCAGAAACTTAAAGATAATAAAGCACACATGCATGAGCTTTACCTCATGCGAAGTCCTCTGTGGTCTGCAACTTCGAAAAGGTAACAGGTACAAAAAGCCACAATAACTGGAGAATTAGAACGTAAGTGTGACCACAAGTTGAAGTGATGGGAAACTGCTCTAGCTACAAAATTTGCTTTTATTTCACATTACAAAACAAGTCAGCTGAACCACACAACTACAGAGGATAGCAAGTGAACTACCACCTACTGGTTTTGTAAATCCGTTTTAGTACTTCTCTGTTCTGATACACAATGCTCTAAGCTTCAGCATCTCCTCATAGGTATCATCTGTGCAGTATTCAAGCAGCCCTTTGGAAAGAGTCCTTAATTTATATGGGGTCACATAAACAGCATTCCAAAAATTTAAATCATAAGTTGGGGCAGAACTTTGAGGTTCTGCAGAAGACCTGCAACGAAGAGGTTCCAAGCTCTGAGACACTTCGTGGGACCATTTACCAACACAGGCTCTCCACTATCCACAGAAAAACCTTTCACCAGCATCACTGTTCTTTCTCCAACAGCTCCAATGAGGGATGAATGCCTTCTGGGATTAAAATCAATGGATTTGTTTCTTACTCTGCATTCATTAAGCCTTTTGCTTGCTGTCTAGAAAGAGCCTTTGTATGTTGAGACTGATTCATCAGCTCACCATTGTTTGAAGCATTAAAACAGTGCTTTTAAAGTTCTTAAGGGAAAAGAAAATTAGGCTCATTTGAACTGGAGTTGGTTAGTTGCTATTCTTTAACAAGCCAATATTAAGACCATCCTTGACTTCTCAGACCACAACAAAGTTGCCAAACCAACTGAAAAATATTTTATCTGTTCTGGATAAAAAAAGACCAGACTCTTTAGTGAAATCAAGATGTTCCAACCAAAATACGATTATGAATAGAACCAGTAATTAGTAATTGAGCCTATTCTTGCTTTGCAGCTTGTTCCTTTTCCAGCTCTCCTTCTGCACACACTTTTCCAGCACTGCCCCTGCTCTTCTGTGGACAACTTCCAGGCACTTAAGCTTTTTGCTAGAAAAAGAAACACTGTTCTTCAAACCACACCTGGATAACTATGCATTCTTACTGTTATTTTCATTGTGATTCTGTAATTTCCCATCCCTGTGGGGGACAGCTAGGGGCAGGACACCACCAGGAAAACATCTCTACTTTTATAAGTTGCCAAATGACATTAATACAAATGTCCTTGGATTTGGTCATAGGATCTCTGAACCGTACATGGAAACAGAGATTCTGTAGATCTGTGAACTAGTCATGAGACTCTAATGGGGGAATTAGGGAGGTCACTATCTGGAACTCCAAAGAATGAAGTTAAGGCATCAGCTGTCCTGTCACCATGGGGACAGCTGTGGTATCACTAACAATTACTGACAAACAGAATACAGCATGCCAAACAATTACGCCCTGCAAGAGCAAGCATTGCTCCAGCGCTGCAGAGCTGGAACAAGATATATGCAAAAACTTCATGAGATTTTTTTTTAAAGCACTGTCAGCCAAGACCCAAGGTAAACCTTCTCAATTCCCATAATCTCAAGAACTCTGCAAGCAGCATAACACAAAACAAAAATACGTACATACGTACAGTATATTGTGCTTCACTTCCTCAAGTTTCACATCCTTAGTTCTCTCTACTCATCTTTCAGGACAAACTTCTGCTCCCCTATACCATACTTTTTTCTCCCTTTACTGTTTCCCACTCCAATTCTATCCACTTTGTCGAGATCTACCCATATTCCCTTCCACCCCTTAACTCAAAAGCTTGCAGAGACACAAAATGGTGCCCCTGGCCCCATGGGCAGAAGGAAGCTTCCATTTTCCTAGATTTTTTCTGAAGAATCCATGTGGTTCTTCAGTCGCAGCCATGTCATCTTCAGATTCCATTCTCCCTGCCGCTCAGCAGCAGTTGGGCAGCTGCCTCTGCTGACAGAAGCCAAAACTGCAGTCCCAGCTGCTGATGCTACCACACACATCATCTATACTTTAGGTATTTTAGCTGACAAGAAAGCATTTTTTTCACTCTCTTGCTTGTTTCATCTTCAAAGGCACTAATGACACACTTCCAATTCCAACAGTGTGTATGATTTTTTTTAACATACATCACATTGCAAGGACAGAGACAGAGTTGCTGGTATCTAACAACGTCTTCAAATTCAACAACTAGAGTCCAAGTTCATTATCAAATGCAAAGCCCCCTCTATCTAAAAAGGCAAGGTTATGGCCTTCAAAACGATATTTTGCAACTATACTTAGGACTACAAGGTAAGATTCTCCTAAGTATCCAATCTTTGCTACTGTTAAAACCACTCATCAGCTGCAACTCTCATTGTCTCAAAAGGGGTATAGACTATGAAACTTCTGATAACCTTCCTTTCACAATTTTCCTGTGATGGCCAACCACAGAACAGTTCAGCATCACGGTTCAAGTAACCACACTACCCGAGGATTGCTGAATGAATTGCCCATATTTATCCAGAGACTGAAGACGTATTTCTGCACTGAAAAGGCTTGGTTTCTTCAGGGGACGTCTCAATAGGCATAATTCTGGGAGGTACCTGTTACCTTGACCTCTCCTGGACTGCAGCCAGAACAAGCAAGCACAATGCTCTCATAAAAACTTTTACAGCTTATTAAAAAAAAAAAAAAAGGAAATATATTTTAATGCCCTTTCCCCAAGTTAGGAACTTAAGTTTCATACCTTATCTGTCCACATTAAATAATAAACATCTAACCAATTCTGAAGAACACATTAATGTAATACTCAAAATGGTCACTGAAAAAAAAACGTTTACAACCTTGTTATTTCCAAATCTCTTATGATCTTCAAACTGAATTCAGACTGCAAGTGTGATCTCCAAACTGTTCTGTATTTTGTGGACAACACAGTATTCTAAAATTTGTGTCCTGCCTCCAGCTTGATCCGTTACAGAAGCATCTCCAGTTTGCTCCACATATTCATTAAACATTCTTCCCTTATCTGTTGTCATAAATTTTTCATAGATACTGTTGCAAGGACTGTGAGCAAAACCCAAAAGTATATGATGCAGCAACACCTGACACTGTAAGCCATTTTCTTTTTGAGATTGTCTGGCTAAAACTTTATGTGCTGCAGTGGAAAAAGTTTCAAGAAAGAGCCTCTTTAAAATCAGGGTTCAGTGGGAAGACAATGAGATGTACGGTACTTCACTTTCGAATAAATAATTAATTTTAAAAAACCCAATTTTTTTTTTCCAGCAAGAAAATTGCAGTCGAAAGCCTTTCTAAGCACATTGATGGCGCAAAACAAAGAAACACTTTATTTTAGGACTCAGTTCTTTCAAAAGAATTTAATTCTTTTTGTGCCCAAGGTCTCTTACTTCCTTTCCCATTTCCTCTTATTTAAATTGTATCAAAAATACAGTAATCCCCATTCTCTGCTACTTACTCCCACCTCTGCACCAGCTCCTCTGCTGTGGGAAGAGAAGCATTCATGCAGATGAACAGCAGCCCACTTTAGGAAACCAGCCTAACAAATGAACAAGAGAAGGCATCTTCTCAGCCATACCCCCTCCCTGAGCCTGTCAGCTGTGCAGCCTCACAGGCACTCACAGCAGAGCAATGCAGGCATGACGCACCAGCACCATTCCTCAGCCAGGGACAGAAACTGCTTCAATCAGCAGGGCCACTAAAATCACACGGTTCACACGCGCTGACTGCTGCGAGCTCTGCTCTGAAGGATGCACCTCTCCTCTTACACACTGCACAGGGCTTGGAAAGGCTCTCTACCCACACCCAAGTCAATCGAACTGCAGGCTAAAAGTGATGGTCCTGTTATCCCTCTCGACCTGCGGGCATATTTGATCTGCTGCACTTAAATCTCCTGTAACATGAGTCAAATCACCTTGCTGAAACACTGGAAAAGGAATTCAACATTAACGAAAAGTTAATTGCCTCAAGAATGACAGTGAGAGCAGAACACCCGGCCACATGAGCAGCAGAGCTGCTGTTCCAATAGTGAGTACAGTTAGGCTGGATAACACAAACTGAAGATGCACAACAACAGAGAACTGTCATTTCCACCTCTGGAGGAGATGCCTGAGACTTTAAGACTACATAGTCCCCATTCCCAATTAAAGACCAGACAAAATTAGTTTTAATAAAAATAATTAAAATTTCTTGCAAGTGTCCCTTGTCTTCAGGAGATCTGCTTGATTATTTGGCTAATATTCAATTGTTGACTTAATATATCTTGAACAGAACATAAATAATACATGACAAAACCAGTAATTATTACTGAAGAAGGATTCAAATCACTGAGCTTGAAAACTAAAACTGGATTCATACATGGACAGGTCAAACCACATTCTCATTACACAGAAAAAAGAAAGTAGCTCCCACACAGCCAAGATCAAACAAAACTTGAAGAAAGAAAGAAAGAAATTCAGCAAAGAGCTCAAACACTTCTTCTTCAACAAAGACATTTAAATTAACACTGTTTGCTAACAAAGACCAAGGAAATACCAGGATCTACACAGTAATTGAAAAATAAAGGTTTAAGCTGAGTCCTCTTTTATTCCATTTCTCTGTCCTGCACATTACAGTCCTACAACTCGCTATGGCATTTGCCTTTTGTGCAGCATATGTTGGCTTGTGTTCAACTTCAGATCCAAACAACCCACACATTTTCTTCCTGAGGTCTGCTACTCAATCACACGCCCCATATCCTGCATTTGTGCATTTAGTTATCTGCTATCAAATGCGCAACCTCACATTTTTTATCTCTGAACTCTCTTTTTTCAGATCTCAGTATCCATTTTGTTCAGATAATTTTAAATTGTAGCTTCCACCTCACACACATACGTGCAGTCAGCCAAGTTTTAACTGCTGCCATCTCTTTGCAAGTACTTCAGACAAGCATCCTAACCACTTGTCTTTACCTATTTGCAAAATTACAGTTCAAATCTTCCCTTCCCTTCTGGAAATTGAAAGCTCCTCCTGCTGGCCTTCTGTGGAACTAAAGCCAGACCAAAATAAATACTTGCCAAACCAAGGAAATACAAAAATGCAACAGCAAGATTGCTGGTATTTTAGTATCTTTCGGTATTTGGTGTTGAGACAAACAAAGCTCAGAAAAATCTCACTCTTCAAGAAGCATAGAATAAGAGAAAATTCCAAGGATTTGCCTAAAAGAAACAGTTTATCCACACTACCAGAAAGAGATAGAATGAAATCAGATTTTCTTCTTCCCATGACAAACAATCTGCTGCTCTGGCATAAAACCAATGATTATTAATTATTTTTCTACTGCAGTTGAGGAATAAAACAAGCTAAGATATTAATCACAAAGGTGAGAAATCCAATGGTGACTCAAAGTTACAAACATTCCTGATTACTCTTCTCATATAAAATTACCTTGAGAAACTACCACCATTTTAGTCATAGGTTTTTGTTACTTCTGTTAGGTGCGATTTGCTTAAAGAATCAAAAGGTGGCTTTATTGCTCAAAAAATAATTTTAATGAGGGTAACTGCTCAATTTTGGTGTTCTTAAAAGACTCCACAACATGCTAGCAGCCAAGAGTAGATTTGCAAAGCTCTACATGAAAAGCAGTATTTCCCCATCCCACATCTCCTCAGCAGAAGTTCAAAGCAGATTTCGAGATTACCTGAGTCAGACACAGAACAGTTTGAGTCACCAGACTGCACAGTTAGATAATCTTGTAATTATTTCAAGTGACTACTGAGTATGACTGAGACCTAAGAGATGTGTTAAACAAAATCATGTACACATAGATGAAGATGCAGGCTAACCCAGTAATGCCAGCAAGTATCTGTCAGTAGTACTACCCTCAGAATGGGCAATTAATTTACTCTTTGAAGTTCACCTGAGAGTCCAAACACAAACAATAGCACTGTTCCCATTTTCTGAGATTGCTAAATATTTCAGTTTGAGAACAAATACCAGCAGAATAATACCATTACTCAATTCTTAATACTTTGCATTCAACTAACGTACTCCTATTCCTAACAGCCTTGGGAAAACAGTTGAGGGAGGGGGGATGGGGACTGACATACACCCAAAAACCCAAATCTCTGCATTGTAGAAGGAGAGAGATCAGACCCAACCAATACAAAATAAACCAGATCACCAAGCAAACAATTTTCAATTCAGTGAGGAATTCTTTCATTCTAGTGAGATACAAAATAAAAGTTTAAATGATGCACATCTTCTATGCACTCCTTGATGCTGCAAAGCTTTTGAGAGTCTTTGTAAGCCAATTTATCACTGACTGCATAGACATTGTAAGTGAAGTCCTCGTAATAGAGCAGACTCTTGTCTCTCTAGGTCATTCCCCATGTTCTGCAAACAATTTTCACTACAACCCTGAACCACCTGCAGATGAGTCAACAAGTTCTTAATCCCACCTTTTTGATTTACCAGTAACTCAAGCTAGTAATTGTGTTTTCCACTTCAATGAGCTAGATGAATTCAGAAATTTTCCTATCCGCTCTCTCAGTTTGGAATTGCCAGGTTGTTTATTAAATAACTATAAAGACTTGCAAACTTCAGAACAGTAAAAGCACTGTCTTATGTGGCCAAAATCTTTTTGAGATTAGCTCATTCAACCTTGCTGATAACTAGACCACATTTAGAATTATAGAATCGTTCAGGAGAAGGCCTTTGAGATCACTGAGTCCAACTTGTTTACTGAACACTTACTCTCTTTTTCCCCTACTCGTTATCAAGCCTGCTAAGCCAACCCTCCTACTACCTCCAGATCCTTTCCCTTCTGGTTACGTGAGCCAAAAACTTTCTAGGGTGGCATATCATAGGAATTTTTCTCTTCACAGGCACAGCTTAAGAGTTGAGATCAGAATACCCAGATCATGCAATCTCCTCTTTCAGTATGGTCACCAGAATGCACTGCATGTAAGAACTGAGCTTTCAGTGGGAATATATGGCACAACCAGGGCAAGTCACATTAGTTATCCCCTTATTATCCATACCCATCACCAACAGCAGAAATAATGCTCCCCCTCAAAACTTCCTCCAGCATTCCCCACTTGTATCTCCAATTCACCTAGCTCAGCAGTTCTGAGTCTCCAGCCACTACTACTGCTGGTGATATCACCAGTCACGTCAGCTGGGAGGGATTCATTACTTTGGAACTCTGAAGACCTACAAGATCATCCATTCCTCAGTGAAGGGTGACCAACAGTATGTTAAATAACGCAGCAATCAAAATTCAGATAAGCCTGTGGCATTCACTACTTTCTATTGTTTGGTGCCTGGGTTTAATAACGAAATAGGATGCAACAATGTGTAACATCTATGCTTGCATGAGACAAAATACGCAAGTAAGACACAAGCCACTTTTCTAGAATATTAATCTTCATTTTGAAGCAGCACATGCTGGCAGTCACTACCACAGCCAGAAACACTAGAACTGATCATGAGCAAAACACCCAAGACCTTGTGCTGCTGCCATCAATATAACCACAAAATCTTCCAAGCTGGAAGGGACCCAGAGGGATCATCGAGCCCAGCTCTTAAGTGATGGCCCCTACAGGGATCAAACCCGTGACTAACACCATGCTCTAACATACGTGACATGCTCTGAAACACAATGAAGAGCCACCAGTAAGTGGACATAGAGAAGATGTAACAAAAATAATGATTTTGCAAGTTATCTTTAAAATTTTTAGAATTTGTAATACTCTCATTCTGCACGACTCTTTTTAGTGGTACCCAGCGATGTAACACTGGGCAACAAGCGCCAACTGAAACACAACAGTTCCATTTGAATATGAGGGAAAAATTTCCTTTACTTTGAGGGTGACAGAGGACTTGAACAGGCTGCCCAGAGAGGTTGTGGAGTCTCCACTGGAGATATTCAAAACCTGCCCGGCTGTGATTCTGCGCAGTCTGCTCTAGGTGAACCTGCTTTAGCAGGGAGGATGGACTAGAGGATCTCCCTTCTGTGACTGATGCTTGTGGAGCACAGCACAGCTCTCATTCATCCTACAGTCCAAACAGCTAAGGAGTTCTGTCACCTTACATCAACAGCAAGCAAAATTTCTTGCACTATGAAAAATACATCTTGAAAACTGAATTTCCAGTCTTAATGCCTACTTCTGTTAATTTACAAGTGCAGGAAGAAACTTTTACATTACCCTGATAAGTAAGTAGCTAGCCCTATCCGTGCAAAAGAGTATTTTTGAAGACTTGCCTAGATTTCACCGTAATCAATCTTATTGCCAACAGCTGCCCTCAGATGACGAACTTAAAGGCAAATAAATTGTAGTTGTCCAGCATACGCTACTTCCTCAAGCTAACCTGACCTTTACTGACAAACATGCTTCCAAAATAAATAAATCACATGCGCAAATGGAGTTAAGCCTTTATTATTTTCACACCTCAAACTCAGAAGCTGCTGCGTGCAAACACTGGACGAGTAAGATCAATGGAAAGGGGGGAAAAAAAAAATTTCAGGAACATACTGCCCTTGGAGGTTACTCTGCGCCCTCCTCCTGTGTCTCAGAAAACAGAAAAA